>UELU01141763.1:0-21698 GCA_900490025.1 Megastigmus dorsalis
GATTTTAAAGCATCCCAAAACTAAAAATTAAAAAAGAAGCTATATTTATTCATATATATTTCTAAGAGTTGGTTGTAAAAAAATTTAATAAAGATTTTTATTATAAATATAAACCATATTTTATTTTTAGAAGGTATTTTTATAGGTTAGGTTAGTATTAATTATTTTATCACAGACATACATATTAGAATAAGTATCTAAGTTTTTTTCCGTATATTAGGATCATATATACTTTACAAAAGTAGAAATATCATTATTTCGACTTTTCATATACTGGCATTATATTTTCTACTTTACTAAAGTAGAAATATCAATATTTCTACTTTTCATATACTGGCATTATATTTTCTACTTTACTAAAGGAGGAATATCGCATTTTCTACTTTACTAAAGTAGAAATATCAATATTTCTACTTTTCGACTGCTCTAAAGTAGAAATCTCGCAATTTCTACTTTGGGCAGCTTTTCCCAAAGTAGAAATCTGTCAATTTCTACTTTTCTGCGTCAATTTTTCTACTTTGGGGTTTAGAGTGTACGTCTCGCCGGGTTTCGAGCTTTGTGTGCAGCTATGGCGGATGCGGGGTAAGGCTGTACGATACTGTTCGGATGCTGCGGCCGAGGATCGTCGATGAGAAAGTCGATTAAGAAGAGGGACTCCCGTTTCCTCCTCGGACGCTCGCTTTTTTACGCAACTCGCCGGTGGTGGACTGATCTGTATCGCGGAACAAGTGCTTTGTATATTCACTTGCGAGCGCTAAGATATGTTGAGAAGCTTTAGCGATCTTGCGATAATGCCGTAGAATTGTGCAGCGGATATTACGTTGTCATTCGCTTGCGTGACATTTTATTTGGGCACATAAGTATAAAGGCTATATGGCTAGTTGGGAGAGGAGCGAAGCAAAATCAATTCGTAGATAGACGACATACGATTCTTATATTCATCCAAATAAAAGCTTTTATCGAAAGCTGTAAATTCGTATCGGCCCATCCATCAAGATAATTTTACAAAAATTGCTTTACGCTTTACCGAGATGCGCAAGATTAATCGTCGATAATCCAATTAGAGACAATAAATTCCAACTCCGAATCCCAATGATCCTAACGAGAACGTATATCCCGGCCCAAATAAAATGTCGATGCACGTCGAACAACGAAAAAAAAAACTACGCAACCTTTTATAAAGTAATTAAAGCCTCGGAGCCGCACGAGCTCAAAAAAAAATCCCACGGAAATAACGCAATAATCCTTGAGGTCGGTGGTGCTTGGAGCGCAGCCTCTATAAAAGGCGCTTAGCACGGCGAAAGAGAAAGCAATCGAGGTCGCAACAACAGCCGGACAGCATCTAATTTACCGATAAACGAAAATGCAGTTACTCGCTCCGAACACACACGCGAATCGAGAACACTAGTTAAAGAGAAAAATCGCGTGGTATGCGTGTGCGTGTGTGTGTTTTTTTTACCTCCAAGCGAGCGTAACTAGACCAATTTTGTCTGGTGCACTGCCATAGGCGCACTCGTGTCCTCGTCACTCGGGCTCAAAAATTTTCGTTTCGCGCAACCTGCATGCGGAGAGGCGCGCCGTGAGAGAGAGAGAGAGAGTCTGCCACGCTATATAGAGTAGAAAATCGGGTTATATTACAGCGGCGGCACGTCAAACGTATTATACGCGTCGGCTCGCTTACCTTTCATGTGCTTTCTCTCTCTCTCTCTATCTCTCTCTGCATACAAACAAGTTTGCCCTCACCTCCTCCCAAACAACCCTGGAACGCGTTTTCTGCATACGCGTTTATTTGGTACGTACACACCCACTGCACACACACGGCTGCGGCTATCACAGTTTATAAGTTTGGCTGTTTGCGAGTGGGGGCAATTTGCGCGTAAAGATGTCGAGGGGTTGAGTGAAAAGTTTGCGCTGCGCTGGTCTCTGACGGCGCTTATAACTTGCAGCTCCATCGAGTGCGTCGAGTGTATCTCGGCATGTTTTGGCTCGGCGTCGGTTATTCACTTCTTTTTTTTTTGTTTTGGTGCAAATTATTCAGTACTTTTGTTATCGCGTTCACACCGTTTTGAAAGAGGATCTACCAATGAATGCACGTTGTTTCAATTACGAATAAATAAAATGATTTATATACCTACTAGATTAAACCAGCTCAATCAATATTGAGCGATGTCTGGAGTTCTATAAAATTAGATCGGTAAATAATTGATCAATTTGATTTACTTTAAATAACATGTTGAAAGTTATATTAAGACTCCAGACCATTAGATTTGCATAAACTCTACTAGCTACTTCTCAATTCTCTTCGAATTTAACAAATTCAGCACACGACCTCCTGTATAGTCTCATTTCACAGCTCAAGTCGCCATTCCGCGCGGAATCTCCACGCGAATCCTCTATTTTTCTCTTGCGTCGATTCACTTTGTTCTCCGCCTCTTACCGCGCCATTATCACTGATTAACAAACTTCTTCTCTCCCTCTGGCACACACACACACAATGAAACGTCGGATGTTCCAACTCGTCTAAAAGTAGAAAAAGAGTAGGGAAAAAATATCCTCACCTCGCAAACTATAGTTCGCACAAAGAGGTTCGCAAGCCTTCCGGTTACGGCTTTGCTTTTCCCCTCTCTTGTGTATGTGTGTGTGAGTATATCGCTTGGAGGATCGACGATCCGTGTATATTGAACGAGAGCTCGGTGTATACCTATACACGCACATATACGTTATACACTCGCCAATGAGGTTCCGGGCCTGTGTGTGTATGTGCCGGTGCAATTTAGGGCAAAACCGGCCTCTCTCTCACTCAGTCTCTCGGGTACAAACTCAATAAGCGCTCGATGGCGGCTGCATGATTATATTGCAAATGTTTTACAACGGAGGCTGCGAGAGGCGTATCACGTGGGCTTTTTTCGATAGCTGCACGCGCGCGCGCGCGCGCCTCTCCGTACCGGCATTCCGGAATAGTTAGCGCGGCATTATTGTGTCGACGCTCTCTGGCCTTTCGAGATTGATGTGGAAAAAGCGAGGGATCGATGAAGCTGTAAGCGCGTTGTTGGGAAATATTAATCTATACGTAATTGGAGTTCTGACGAAATAGTTACGTTCATTTAGTAAAATCGAATGAATTTTTTAATTCCATAAAAGTGTAATTATTAGTGTGGATATTCGTTATTCGAGAGGCGAGATTTAAAATTGTTGGAACAAAACTATTTTCAGAGAGTTTGAATTTTGTTCTTTAAAATAAGTATGCTTTTTTTTGCAGACTCTGTTATCTAACGTCGTTGCGCGCATTTTCTTGTTAAGTCCTTAGTTTCGCAGTTTCGTGGAGTTGGACTTTTAAGGTGATAACATTATGTTAATGATAAAAAATAATTTTTCTCTGGAAAGTTTTAAAATTAAGTTTCATTCTTTTGCAAAATACGTTACATCTGATATGTACGACTTTACACACACACACATATATATATATATATACCTATTGTGCAAACTTTAAAAATTCGTTGAAAATCAAATGTTGCACTAGAATATAATTTCAGTATATCATCAAGTAGTACAGATTCAAAATTTTTATTTTCATCGACTAAATTTTATTTAATCTTTCGCACAGCTGCTTTTTAGTGAAAAAATTCGTTTCAAAGATTATTTGCACAAACGTGAGATGATCGCAGATTTGTTGACAGAAAAATTCGCTAAACCCAAATTCAATGCTTCGTTTTTTCCGGAAATGTACAGAATTCAATGAAATACGCATGTTTCGATACGATTTTTTGAAATATTTATAGTTGCACATATGCTATTTTTCGAATTTCCATTACGAATTTATTCATTCGGTTTTTAAAACACAGAATTCTGTTTTCATCGATACATTAAAAATAAAATAACCAATAAAAAAATAATACACAATTTTTTATAAAATATAACAATTCAATTTTTACGTCAAAATGCATAAAAACACGGAAATTCAATTATTTCGAATTCTCCTGCAGTATTCGGCATCCTGCATTCTCGCCTCTAAAGACATTTCATTTATTTCTGGCGCCTTCGTACCCTAACATCCTCTCCTTTCGCAACAATTCACCCCCCGTACCCTCGACATTTAATTATACAGCCGTAAACACATGACTAATGGGCAAAGTTTTTTTTAAAAACAAAACCGAGAAAGGAAAGTCGCACGCGAGGAAACTGAGGGAAACATTCATTTCGCATTACGTAAAATAGAAGGTGTAGACTGCAAGAGCCGGGGCGGAGTGGCGCGTATTTCGACCGCGCGGCTCCACGTCACATTCAAGTGTCGCAGCAGCAGCAGCAGCAGCAGCAGCAGCAGGGTCGAGGCCCGTAATTGACAGATTGTTGTGGTTGCGCATACTCGCGGCTCTGACGCGCGTTAATAGCCCACCACTGGCAAATCTATCATTTGTCATGCCCAAGCCTGGCTTTCTCAACCGAATTCCAAATCCCGCCCATAAACTAACCCCTCCGAACTGCGCATGCGTGTGTGTGTGTGTGTGAGTCGTCGGTGATATTTTTTTTTCTCTTTCGCGTGCTTCATTGGCTTATGGCGATGCTGACGTTAATTGGCCAGTTGGTCAAAGCTCATTTTCAGTTGTATGATAATCCAGTGTATAGGTGTGAATTTAACTGAAGGATAAAGTGCTCATTATATAATGATTATTGAAGTACGTGGAACATTTTTGCAATGATTATTAGTCACCATAAAAGAGCAATTTTCAATTGATCACTTTCGGAAAATTTATAATATACAGAATCAAAGTTCAGTATCAAGTTTAATCTCACCTTGGATTAACTAAAGCTCATGTAGCTACGACTGCATTCATCCCAACTACTGAGAATTACGAGCGATAAAACCAGAGTCTGGAACTGCACTATATTTGCGACAATCGACACCCTGTATATTGCAATTAAACAAAACTCGACAGTTGGAGCATCGATCATCTTTCTTTTTCTCCAGAATAATATTTCTCGTTGAGCTTCGCCTTCATCTCTGCGAAACACCTCTCAAAGCCCTGTCGCACTGCTATATTTACGTGAGTGCGGCTGAAAGTGCAGGGACGACGCGTTGCGGCTATATATATATCGATATATATATATGCGCGACGCTCGGCTGAACTGTATATATATGCCACATAAGGGAGAAAACTGAAGTATGTAAAAGCTCCTTTCACATCCTCGCCTTATCGTCCACCGAGAGACTGACCCTCTATATGCGCGCGGAGACGCATCCGAGTGTGGACGGAGGAGATGATTTTCATGCCTTTTAAAGCCTGTGCAGTTGGATGGGAATTCGTCTTTACGCGATCTTGTTTTGCATCTCTCTCGGACTGTTTAACAAGGAGTAACGCTGTTTATTGTTCAGTTCAGGGATAGCGTCATGACTGAGCTGAAACTATGTGGGGCAGGGCTCGAGAAGAAGATATGTATGAATTTGTGGACATTCATGAAGGAGTCTAGGAACTCGGACTGTGTTAAAAATGTCGCGAATGTAGAGCATTCGATTCCTCGGCTGTTCGAATGCTGCGCGGGACAAAGATTTAGTCTTCGCATTCGCGCACATCGCTAAGAAATACGTAGCCGAATACTTGGACTTCCCTCCCTCGACGTACTAAAATTTATTCCATGTTAGAATAACCACTTTTGCTCGGAAACGTTATGATACACAACAATATATGTAATCGCATTCAAGATCATAGTGAGAAGATTTCGTATTGTCTAAATTTGTAACCGAAAAGAATTATTACGATTGCGAGTTACACGGATTACCCGGATTTTCGACTTTCCCTAAAAGGAAATTTACATTTCACTCCTTTCATTCTGCTCTACTTAATAAGAAACCAAAAGTCCCTCTCTGATTTAAAAGCTCAACCATCTACAGCTCTCAGAGAATAAAAAAAAAAAGTCGTTCGACGCATAATCCATAATCCGTTGTTGACGCAATAGCTGTAAACTCAAGCAAATCCAGTAATAAATACAAAACAGAGAAAGGCTAGCGCAATTACGAGTCTGCTCTCAGCTGCGAGCTTACAGCGATGCGCATAATAATTCCGAATGACAGCTGTGAATATATACACACATATATACGCCACGCAAGCCGTGCATAAAATGTCATTTGTCCCGATAAAAGCTGTACAGTTGGAAAAGTGCAAAAGGCCAGGGCCAAGGTGACAGAAAATCATCAGATAAGCTGCACCTATGCACACACACACACACACGCACACACACACACACAGAGACTCTCGTGCAGACTTTATTCGAGAACTGGGGCAAGAAGCGCGCGCCTTTGTCCTTTGGCACCGAGCGACGAACTAGAGCAGACCAACTCTATAATGTAAGTGGAGTATATACATATATACGCGTCGAGTTTTATGGCGAAAATTTATATATAGCTGCCGCCACGGTCTCCTAAAATCAGGATGAAATGGACCAATCTGACAAGTTGTCAACTGTGGATTTTGGAACACTGCCTCTGCAAGATGATCGAGTATATGATCTTCGGTATAGTTTGGATGATTAGCTGGAGTTTCGTGATAAATTAGGAAGCGGAACATTTTGAGACCTGGGTGGGACGAGAAATTTGTGTTTGATCAGTTTTCAACGACACGCCTTGAACTTTTGACCCTCGGTCAGGTACAATGAACTCCGGCTCTGCGTAAAATTCAATAAAATGCGTGGGAGTACACTGGGTAAAGTTTGAACTAAGTTTTTCGCCGAAATGCTCAATATGGATACAGAGTTTCGGTATCATATACGGTTCGCTTCATGACGAATGGAACAATTACGTGTCGAGCATTTATTTTAGAAACCCGAGCGTCTCATTTTTTAATATTTATTTTCTATGACTCTGACGGACAGTAGAGATTAAATTACGAAATCGTAGTTACTGTCACTATATGCCGCCGTATTATAGATAAAAAGCGTTCGCGAACGAGATCGTGCACTGCAGCTTCGTATATTGATATCAAAACAAATTTACGGAGTGAAAAAATTGATCAGCGGCTCAGCATAATATGAAGGGGAATTGATTTAAATGAAATGACGCCTCCGCCCGCGCTTTCGATACCAAAGCCTGTTCGATTTTCATTCATGTTCACGGTATACGATTTTAGCGTGTACACCCCCGAAAATATAGGTTGAATCACAATTATTATTATCGATCAGCCACAATTAAGGAATGGACTTGTCCGCGCCTCTCTTTCTGCTTGGCTAGCGCAACAAAAATCCAGAGTCCGCGCTTTAATTAAAAGAGAAATTCTTGCGCTCGGATAAATCGGCTAAAATCACATAGCTCGGCGACTTCGATAACAAGCTGGGAGAAAGGAGACGACAAAGCAAGGGACTCATTCGATTCGCTTGTACGCACGGACTCGTACTCCGATATTCCACGAGATCCACCAAGTGCAGCCGGTGCTGCTGTTGCTGCTGCTGTGTGCGCAGTGCGAGGACTGGAGGAAAAGGGCCTTCTTCGCGTGTCTAACAATGACCCCGACAATGGCTGCATTGTTTGAGCTATCTCTCTCTCTCTCTCTCTCTCTCTCTCTCTATCTCTCTTCGTCTATTTCTCGCTGGTAAACCCGCACAATACAGGTACTCCGCGCCGCGTCTCGCTTTAGCTCTTGGCGAAGGAGAAGAAGATGAAGAAGACGACGTCAGGTGCAACAAAAGCCTCGCTGCTCTCCGGGCTCTCGTTGCCACGCGAGAAATTCGTGTGCAGCTCACGCGATCTTTTATCAGCGGGCTCGCTTCATTTTCCTATCTTCACCCCTCCCCCTACACATACCTCCTCCGTCGTCTGATTCTTCATTGTCAATTCGCATAATGGCGAGACTCGATATATATATATATGTACAGTGTATTTTTATATTCAAAGTAACAGACCTATGCAAGTTCGCGCGGCACCTTTCGCTCTCGGCTCGTTATATTGCTTGAGATGCACATTGCATGTCGAGGCAGACATCTGATTTTATACATACGCACGAAATTCTCATTGAAATTATTTCTAGATGGATTTTCATGGCTGCTATAGCGATAGCCGTCCATTTTTACGCCTTCCACAGCGAATATGGCGCATTCGTGTTCATTATGGCATTGTGTGCTCCCGCGGGGGATTTTTCTCGTATTTCGCCCGAGTACAATCAAGTTGTTCTTTCGAGCTTCTTGTTAAGATCCGTTTACTCGGCGCCAAAACTTCTCCGGGAGAGCGCGTGAATAGATGACTGCACGCGGCGCACATTCTGCTAAACCACTCGGCGGATTACATCGGTTGCTTTTCTAGAAAAAAAAACGGCTTTGAGAAATTGAAAAACCATAAAAGCCTTCGAAACCTTCCATTGTTGATAAGATTTATTGCAGTGACTTATTCTATAAAGTTTCTAGTTCTAAGCTTTAAAATCTACTTTCTTTTCTCTGAAACGTATGTATATATATATATATTAGCTATTCAACAAAGAAATAAAACTACTGTGTAATTATTACTACGCAGTACTTTATTTTTACTACCTATAGTCTTTACTCTATCGAAGTCTGTCCTTTTACAAGCACACAAGACAAGAGGAAAGTCAAACAACCACATGCTAACACAATTAAAAGTCAAGCATTGCTCTTTTCCAGAAAACAAACAATTACTAGGCACACGTGTAATCCATAACATCTTCATGAAGCGGCTGTTCTTGACGTGTGCTTAAATGATCTTGACAACGCATCAGAGTAAATATATATAATGTGTAGCGAGAACTGCTTTTACGTCGGTCAATACATTATACCAGTAGTTTTCAAGGGCTTTTTAATCACTGAAGGAGTCACACCAATAATATCGCACAGTTATATTTTAGCGTCTTGTACAGAATTAAACGTGGCTGACATTTTGCCATCATTATACCATTAGATTTGAGTTTGTCGTAAAGTTTTTATTCGCCGCTCGCTAAATCCTACGAGATTCAACGTTGATAAGTCAATAAAATTATCCGATTTATGAGCTCAGCCTTACAGCGTATGACATATAAGCAGTAAAAGGACGATTACGTGAATACTTCACGTTAATTGGGAGTATCTATTGGGGTGGCATAATTGAAAGAAACAGTATAATAAGAATTAAAGTGGTTCTTCGCAATGTAAAAATAGGAATGTAAGTTGAAGATATGTACTTTCTAATAGTTGAATGAAAAGCGACCGAATTAATTAAAAAGACATTTATTGCAGAAAATCGGTTTGATAAGCTTTTAATTTCGCAATCTTAATTTTACACTCTCACTTCACTAGGGAGTCCGCGAAGAACCATCTTAATTGCCCACTTGTAATGATATATTTATTATATATTTATTGCATTTTCACAACACACATTATTTTCTGCTATTCGAAAATACTTGATCTTAGTACTTTACAATGATGTTATTTGTCATCAAGTCTTTAGGTATTGGTATGTTGATTATTATTCTTCATGTACTTGGAATAGCTAAATACAATACAATGGTGCTAAATTTAACAAATTCATTTAAAGCGTCGATATGGTATAAGCGATAAAAAATCAATACATGAAAGAATCATTTATTTACGACAACTGACGTCATGACTCGATTTTTGAGAAGCACTACCTCCAACAGAAGCACTTGTTTGAGCAGAACCAGATACACCTACGTTAATGGAACCTTTTCCAGCAGTGCTTATTTCACTTTTAGCAACGTCTTTGATACCACTTACTACGGAGGAGGCTTTTTGAGCACCTGCTTTGAATGAATTGATTATACCTGCACCTAATCCAAATCCTGCCTTATTTTTAAATCCTACGTCAGCTTTAACATTTAGTTTAGCATTTGATTTTACGGCTGAGTTGCTTTCCCCGGCTACACTAGCTACGCCATCTGAACCTTTGCTACAGCTATCGCTATTACTTTCTGCATTAGAACTAGCTTTGCTTTTTGCCGAGGCCGAGTTACTAGACTCTGTTTTTGAGTCGCTTACCTTAGCATTGCTGTTGCTATTTGAATGTTTGCTAATGCTACCGGAAATAGCTGATGCAACAGCACTAGCTGCGCTTTGTGATTTCGAGCTCGAACTACTGGACTCTCCACTTGACGTTTTTGAGTCGCTTCCCCCGGTTTTGCTGTCGCTGTTTGAAACACTGGTACTGTAACTGGCGGCTTTTGATTCAGCACAATTAATTGCCGGATGAATAGACTGTAAACATGAAATTGATTCATTAAATTTTTTTTCAAAGTTATATGCAGACATTTAGATAAAGGAATTTTGCTGCAATATGTCACGAAGAGTGACGGCATGATTCGCATCCGACTTCTGACACCAATTTATGCAACGTATAAAAAATGCGAACGAACGCGATTCGAATCCGAAACACGTTTGCGTCCAAGTCGAGTGCTCTAACCACTGAGCTAACGTCCACGCTGCTAATTGATACGCTGCATATTCTCGTGTTTCACTCTCCGTGACAAATATAATATCAACAAATTCTCTTCTAAGTTTCTTTTATATTAAATGGATGCTTTTTAAATAACGTAATTGTTATATTTAAGGGCATTAGATACTTCCGATTTAGATAAACTAAGCAGCTAAAATCTCACGAATTTCGAAAACTAAACGTTACTAGCTGGGACCTAAAAAAAAGGTATACCTTTATTGAATTGAATTTTCGACCAGAGAAAAAGGGTTTTGGAGTAAAAATAATGGCACCATTAGAAAGAGCAGGAAAAAATCTATCGATATGCATGCTTTGTTTTTTTCTGACACGCTCTATGAAGGATTATAGGCGAGTTGAAGAGAGCGCCTTTTGCGAAAAAAATGTGCTTCACGCGCCCGCTGACCGGTTTTTAGTGCTACGCTCCCATATATAATATATATATTTTTACGGATATGTAGGCAGTTATACAAGTAATTCCTTCTAAATTTACATTTTTTACCGCGCAAACTCTACATTAAAATCTATTACTTTTTCAGAGTAGCTTAACTATCAGTTTTAGAACGACAATTTCGTTTATTATACGTATAATTTCTACTTGTTCAGCGGTTTAGTATATCTATATCGGATGTATCCAGGGTCCTTCATTTTTATAAAAGAAAGCGCTATTTCATTCAATATCTATCACATTTAAGTGGTACAGTACTATTACTTTTGAATATATAATTTCGCTTTTTTACTGAATAAATGTAATTTGCTGTTATACGGAAAACTATCACAATAAAATAATTTTATAGATTTTTATTAAAAAACCATAACTTATAACTTACACATTCTTTTTTTGCGCCCTGGTGGCAATGAGGAACATGGTCACAGGCCAATGCACTAATCGCAAAAAGCGACACCACTAGAAGAAATCTGTTCATTTTGACGTACACAATCTGAAAAATTAGATTGTTTTATTTAACAGTTTTTTGTACTTTAGTATAGATGAATATTTTATCTACGTATATATTAAATTAATTTAATTACTACATTTAAATTTGGATTACACGTTTAGATTTATGTATTAACGAAAAAAAATGCCAATTCAATAACAAATAATGAAGTTTATGCAATTGAGTAGCTTAAAAATTTTATGTTAATAGGAATTGTAAAAGAAATAAGATTTTCATACCGTAACCTGTATTGCGATCTTTCGACTAGCGTTTGATAATTTTAAAGTGGACTAAGATTTCCCGTCCTTATATAGGAACAAACCAAATACGAAAATCCTTATCTTTAGAATTTTTCATAACGTTGAATAATGGAGAGTCACGAACCCGCGTATCATCACGCGTTGTATTATGAACACTAATTTTAAATGTATCAGACATGAAAAACTTTTTTCTAACAAAGTCATGTTTTGTTTTTCATATTGATTCTTATTATTCCGTAACGAAACCTATCGATTGCCTCATTCTTATTCTGTGATTTCGTGGAATTTGCGCATTGGCTCAATGCATACTACTAATATATAGTTGAAGAAATACGACGTAATAATATCGAAGAATACTATTACTGAGTTAGTCACTATGTTCTACTTTAAATTTAGGGGTTGTTACAATTTTTAAATCTTAGAGGATACAGAATATTTTCCTGGCATCATGTTGGTTGGCATTCTTTGTTTTTTCATAAAACGTCACGGAAAAGGTTTTGAACCACTTACATACCTGTGAAAGTCATACTTTCTTTCGGCTCAGATTTTCTGGTAATTACAGGAATATCGATTATTGAAGAAATTCTCTTCTTAACTTCCGTTAAAACAAAAAACGTTTAAAGTTTATAAACCTAAACGACGTTATTACTACAATACACTATTAGCAATCTCTTGCAATTATCTCTTAGAAACAAGACTATATATTTTCGAAATCGATCAATAGACCCATTAAAAAAGGGCAGAATTAATCGATTAGAATTAACATATAACTAATATTAGTTTGGGGAAAAATTGAAGTTTCGGTGGGTACACGTGTACGGGCTGTTTTCGCCGCGGCATATATATACATCAGATAGCTTTAGTAGCCTAGTGGTGCATTGTGGCGAGAAGTCAACACACCGTCGATTGACCCACTAAAGCGATTTTCCAAAGCAACCAGTGGCCTTGCGGCGCTACCGGCTCGGTTGGATGCCGCTGCGTCAACATTGCTCTGCCACAAGTACTCCTCGGCGTGTTTGAGAGCGCGGAGTGGTGAGAAGATCTTTGGCGAATGCCGCAGTCGTGATGGCGAAACCTCCCTATCCTGATGGCCAAGTTGTTGTATCCTATACCCCTCCCGACTCGATTTTCAAATTGAATGAGAATTTGATCGAACCCGGGCTTCTGGCTATTCGTTTCCTCATTCTGTATATATATATATATATATATAACATCTTCCTCCATGTCTTCCGAATAAATTAGGTCGTACCGCGCGTGCGCGCATAGGATGGAAAGTAATGTAATGGAAGATAAACAGAGGGATATATCTCTATGGTCTTTTATGTAAATATCGAGGTATTGGGGTGGTGACCAGATGTGGGAAATTTTCACCAGCTGCTTGTGTTTCTTTTTGTGTGTGCAGTCAAACTATGGATGACAGTCTGAAGAATGTCAAATAATTCAATTGTAAAGTAAGGAACAATGCCCAAACAAAATTTCTAACAGAATTAAATCCTTTAAATTTTTCCTCGATATAATTATTAGAATATATAGCGTTAAATAAGTTATTAAAATATATTAGGATCAATAATGAAAAACTTTAGAATTTCCTCATATTTTTACTTATACTTTGTCTCTTGTTTAAAATACTTTTTTGTTCATTTAGTTATTATTTAGAAAAGATTGTTTTCGTCAATTGAATAATAATCAACTGCTAAATATCAATAGTCTGCATTAATTTTAAAAATAATGCGCGCCTCAGCAAGTTTCCTCGTTATGCTTGTACATGAAATAAATTGTAAATAATCATATTTGTTACTATTGTTCTGAAAACAACTATAATATGCATAATTTATATAATTTTATGGGAAATCACGAAATACAAACTTGTATTTTCTAAAGGTGTATTTTCTAAATGCCCACAAAATTAAATTTAATCTTTATTGATTTAAAATTAAAATGGACGTATATAATTTTTTAAAGGATTTTCATGCATTACTTCGGGAATCTTATATGAAGGGTATGCTTATATTATGTGTGTACTTCTTCATTCATAATTTATATATGAGTTTCGCAGGCCGTTTGCTTCTTTACGAATTCCAATCGATCCTTGCAGCGTTTCTTCTTTTACATGAATTTTAGTTGATGTTTGTTCTATACCTCCTATTATATGAGAACCATTCAATAATAGGATCCACATCCGCAAAAGATAATCCTCTTTGTGCGTTTTCTACTGTACCAACCCTATTGGACTCTTGTGCTCTTTTAATTTGCCCATTTCGTATTTTTTGTAGTAACAGAAATAGAAAAGAATTGACCAAATTGTTAGAATCGGCTTGATAGTATTTAATAGTTTTTAATAAAGACCAAACATAAGAGAAAGATTGATTTATTGTTGACAAAACAATGAAGTAATGGTATCAAAAGTATAAAGTTTTCAAAGTTAACTGATATCAGCTTAATAAAATACTTTTTATATTAATCGTAAAACAGTAATAATTTATTTCGAAATAGAATTCAATTTAATCTTTACATGCGGTCATAAAAGTGTCACGCCTTTACTTTTGTGAATAATGGAAAAACTTTAAATAGCCGTTCCTTGTGACCCTTTCTAAAGCTTTATGATGACTTACACCATGCTGAGATATTCTGGGTAGCGATTTAATCGGAACTGGTGTGACGAATGCCAGAATTGCCATCACTAGAAAAACATGCTTCATTGTGGCTTACGAAATCTGTAAAGCACATAGATTTTTGACTGAATTAAAATTAAAAACTTTGGCAACAAGCTACCAGTTCTTACCTACAATCAAAGTATTCAATCCCTAGGCTAGAGGTCAATACGTTTACTGAATACGAAGTTTAAATTTGCTTGCCCTTACATATGTATCGAGAAAAAAGGCTTATTCCTTATAACATTATTGTCAATGGTCATGCATTAGCCTTCATCCGCGTCTCTTCATCAAAATCAAAGTAAACAGCATCGCAACGTATGTAACGAGCATTTATCTGTAGACTCTTCAGGAGCTCTTTGTGCAGGCGATGCTGCGCGTTTTGCCCCGCGATTGAACTTTTCAAATCCAACAAAACATACAGCACACGTCTTTCTATTTTCCGATGCAAAATTTTGATTTGCGGACAGTTGAATTATTAGTTGATGCTCGGAAATTTCCTTCCCTCGATTGTAAAGTTGTTTTTTCTTTTTATCAATTGGTCAGCTACACGGGAGCTTCGTTGCAAATCCGGTATTACACATTTCGTAATTCAATTGAATGGAAAAAAAAATCAAAATATTTACCAAACGTATAATTATTTTTAAGGATATTCACGATACCGCCTAGGTACGGTTTTCCCAAAACTCACCAGGAATTCGATTAGACGGCGCCGATGCAGCCTCTCTCTTTCCCCATTGGCGAACGCTCCCCTAAGCGTCTTCGAAATACTAATTAAGTCAAAGACAGCTGTATATATCGCGTTGGACCGATATAAATTATATAAGTTTCCTACGTGATTGCACGCTCGCGCTCTGGCGCTTGACGACCTTTCGAGAGTATATATGTACGTGTACATCGCCCTCTCGAGCAAATGAAATATCCTATATAGTCTGCCTGCATTCTAACGTTAATTAACGAAGTGTCATTTTCTACCTCTCGGGCATTTTTCCCGGCTTTTGAAAATTACTTTGGTGACTGTACTTGGTTAACGAATAATTTCATAGAAAATGTTGGTGTCGAGAATGTAAAGGAGGTACGTTAGCGAAAGGGTTTGCACTTACAACGGTTATCCGTGGAAATGATGTAGCTGCAACTATAGCGATTGCAGCGTTCAGAGTTACAATTTGCTACAAGGTAAAATTTTTGATAATGTACCTACCGTTGCAATCTGTCAGCTGCGAGTTTGTTTCGCGCAAGTATTACATTGAACATTCAATAAATGCTGCAATTTCCTAAAGTAAATAGCTTAAATACCGTTTCCATATTTTTTTAGCGAAGACCATTCCTCTTTTAACTGAATATATTTTATTATTTGAAAATATGATCTAATTAAATACCTGCTCTTTTAATTATATAAATTATCTGTGAGCTCTGTGAACTCGATTTAATGTAACATCGGTCAAGCGTTAAAATTTATTGAATATCAAAGCTACTAAATATTTACCACTGTAAAGCTGCTTTTCTGCTTTTCAATGAAAAGGACCAATTCCACTGATAGTACGTCTTATATTACAGTGGAATTATTCTATGCGTATGTTATTTCAATAAATTTAATAAGCTTATGCTTATAGAATCGAAACGTTCTCTTTCAATATCAGCAAACAACGTTCGATTTTGTACTCACTATTATAAAGATGTACGTACCCATATTTATTTAGAAATTAATAATTTATTCTCATTTTTAAATGGTTGGCAGTTAAAATGACGAGAAAAAAAATTTTTATTAAACATAATGAAGGTTAGATCGATCTTCATGGAACAAACAACAATTTTGCAGTCTTCTTTATTGAAATAAAATTGCGACGTTTCTAAGGCGTAATCGGCACGTATACCTTCCTCATCAGGCTTAAAATGACTTAAACACATATTTAATAAATTAAAACAGAAATTCTGTCATGCGATAAATTAATCGAATTATTCTTGTTCTGATCCACATATAAAACTTTTACGTTTATACCATCACAAATAAAGCCAATTTAAAGCTTTCCACAAAAAGTAAACATTTTATTTAGCTCTATAACGTGATGGTTAATTGTGTAGCGTTACATTCGCTAAAATTAAGGTCCTAGCGCATAGTCGGCGCGACATTAATGAGATAAGACATGCACAGAAGCAAGCGCACGACATAATGCACACTAATTAGAGTCGAAGCTCGCCTCCGCGTAATTGCGCGAGTCTAAAATCATGACTCTCCCCATCTCCTCCAAAGAAATTGCCATTACAGTGACAAGGGGATTAATTATTTTCAAAGTTGCGGAAACGGAATTGTGAGTGTATGACGGAGAGCCGAAAGGAAATTGGATGGGCAGGAAGCAGTAGCTCCTCGGCTGGAACAAATGTGCAGCAAAGTGCGGAACATTACGTTATCGCTCCGACACGGGCATTTATCTGGCCGCGGATAATCCGGCTTTGCTTTAGCTGGGAAAGCCGTCTGTCTTCGATTAAGTTAATTTGAAAGAGGCCGGAAAAGAGATGGTGGGGTGGAAACTAGGCGAGTTGTTCGCTCGCGGGAGTTACCCCGCAGGAATTTCAAAAGCGGTACGGATGGGGTGGCCGTGTGTAGCAACTTAGCCATCGTCCTGGGAAATGGTCCTGCTGCACTCCTTGTGTCCTCTGGATTGAGTATCTTTGCAACTTCCCTCTTAATTACTGAAGAGAGATAGAGAGGGAGAGAGAGAGAGAGAGAGAGAGAGCTGGGAGAAGGACTCGTGTCAGGACAGTGTTGACGCAGCAGCCGCGGCTAGACGAGGCGACTGCAGCGCCTCGGGGCTGCCCAGTTGCTTTGAAAAATAGCTTTGGCGCAGGCTCAATCGTTGGCGTGTTGACTTCTGGCCCCACGGTTTCTATGACTTTCTGATACACTGCAGAAGAACGAAAACAAACAATTTACATTGGCGCTGGTATCATTAAACACAATTGTACGCCAAACCAGTACTAAGGTCCATTGTGGCCTTACTTATTTCGGCATTCGAGGGAACGGGGAGATGATCGGTCCCTAGCAAAGATACAAAAGTGCGTTCGTAAGCCGTGCAATTCAGTTGCCCCATCGGCAGCGCACAGATTGTACTTAAGTACCGCGCTAAGGGGAATAAAAACTTTTACTACACACGCGGGGAAGGGGGGGGGACGGGCTCGAGTCTTACGGCATAATGGGATACGTACGTCAACCGTTCTGAGATTAATTTAAGCGCGCGCGAAACACTAAAGGCGTAACCGAGCAATACTGGCGCGATTCCTTTGGGCGATCAAAGAGCCCTCGAGTGCACTGTTGTGTATAGTACTGGCATCAACGTAAACGCCGTCGTCTCTCTCTCTCTCTCTCTCTCTCTCTCTCTGTGTGTTTGCCGATACTCCGCGCCAAGATCGTTTCCGCGTCAAGTACAGCGGCTTGATGAAGCAGCCGCTACATAAGCGCGCGTAGACCGAGTATAGTTCTTTATAATTTACGAGACAATGGGGCTGGAATTATTTATTTATTTCGGTTTATGCTTCACGTTTTTAGGGTCGTTTGATTGATACCTTGTGCACTGGGAGGGTAAAGATGTTGACGAGCATTGAATTTAACAATGTTGCATTATGGATTTGGAAATTACAAAGTGCGTGCTATTATCCGAGTGCCTGTAGGTACTTTCACGATGTATACAACAAAGGAGCTCGAGATATCTTTATCCTCTGATATAATATAATCTTATTATAAAAATGAATTCAATTGTACTAGTTTTAAATTTTATCTGTATTTAAGATTATTTTATATTATTAAACCATTTTATACACTGTAAATACAATTCTAAGTATGTGCAATCTATATGCTTATTAAAATAAAGCTTACTTTATTACACCATACGATTTACTAAAATACAGAGGTAGTCACGTTTCACGAACTTAAAGAAAGACTCACACTTTTTTTAGATTCAAAAGTAAAGATTACTTTTACAGAATGAATCACATTATTTGTGGTTTTGGATAAAAGTAGGCTTTCCAAATCTTCAATTTTCAACTAATGCTCGTTTGCACTAAATGTTCTCCACGTTACGTTCTGTCTCAACTTGCTTCGCTAGATCGGGAATAACGCACTGTCCTTCTTTCACTGGCACATCGTCAAAACTTTCTGCACCTTCTATGATTTCAACAGAATCGATACTTCGATGTATCTGTTCTTCTATTTCTTCCTGCACCGATCCACATTCTAAATTTTCATCATGGTTTCGAATGAATTTTGCTATTCCACTTGTAATGCCTCCAATTTCAGATTCATCAAAATCATCTTTGGCGTCGATTGAGAACGGCTAAAAATTGTTTTGAAAAGTTAATTATACATATTTATTCACTGTTTTGCAACTAATTCATATTATTTTTCAATATAGTTTTATTGATTATAATTTTAAGTCCAGGAAATGCAATGTAAGCTAAAAAAGGGAGCTTCCGATAAAACGATCGATCACAAGCCATTTTGATGGCTATAGAATAAAATTTGATTGAGGCAAAAATGTCAAAACATAGATAAAGATCTTGAAATTACGAAATATCGGCGGTTTAAAAAATAAATTTTTTTCTTGTACGAAAATATCAGAACAAAGAGCTTGATCGAATGATAATTAACTGCTCTGCCAGACCAGTATTTAACAATAATATTAATATTATCTTTGTCAAAACAGTTTTATTCATCCGCACAAAATTTTAATTTTTCTTAATGTAAAAATCAATATTGCGATTATCCGTTACTTCTCCAGTATTGAGACTTCATGAAAGTAACTTACTCTTGGTCTACCACAGAATCTCCCTGTGTCCATGGGACCTGCTGATGTGACCGCACAAAGTGCCAGCGCTAGAACAATCTTCATTTTCATGAATGCAGTATGAGGTATTTTGACTAGAAAGATAAATTATATATATTTTAAACTTTATTAAGTGTATAATGAATAATTTATTTCCCCATGTTTTCTAATTTGCTAATGTCCGACATACGATATTTATGAAAACTATAAATTTGATATTATTGCATGATGTATTATTAATCCCCTCTTATAGTACCCAAAATCGAAGAATCTCGATTTTTAAAATTGAAAGAAATATATTGAGGTACGAATAATTCAAAAGAAATTACAGAATCTATGACAAATGGCTTTTCTTACCGACAAACACAATGATCACACCGGTCGTTTAACTACCTAACTCAATCCTCGTGCCTTCGTAACAAGACCAAATCAGTCTGATCTCTAGCCATTCGACAAAAGCCATACGAATACCGAAACTGAATAATGACGAAAGAGATAGGAACACCGGCGAGGGGAAACGTCTCCTCTCGCTCCGCACATCGCACTTTGTTTCGCTTTGTTTTTTCCATCCCCGGCGTTTGGCTGCGTCGAAATTATTGTTTTTTCTCGCGCTCTCGGACGTATAACGAGCATTTATCTATGCGGGCGCAGGGATCCCGCGCGAAATGTCACTCGCCAACGAGCGACCGACTCAGCGATGCCGCTTTGTGCCCGAGGCGCGCTCCAGACTATATGCATATAACATTTCTATCTCGGAGCGCGCGCTCGTGTACACGTCGCGCTTTACGTGCCTCGTTACCGATGTATCAGTTCTTGGCGTACGTTTTTCCAACAAAGCCGGCGCTCCTGCTTTTCTCTGCACTCGCGCTCGCTCGTTATACATGCACGTGCAAGCCAGGCATCGATTTTACTAAATTTATGGGCGTGTACGTAGTCGGCCCGTTATTTCGGATTGTACGCGGTACGTGGCGCAGAGCGCTTCACGAAGAGACCTGTATAAATGTCAATTTTTTATATTGTTTTGCGTCGCGGTCTGACAAGCTGCTTAGAATATTAAATATTCGGGAAAGTTGTGAATTGGTGCGCTAATTATGTATTCACATAGAGAATGTGAAATGGAGATCCGGGAATGGAATGATCATGGTTTTTATGAGATGTTGTAATAAGCAAATAAATGAATTCATATAAGCTAGCATATATGTAATAAAAAATTCGTTTATTCGTAATAAAACAGAAGCATATTACCTAACATTTCGCTTGCTACAACATAGTTTGCTTGTTTTTTAATAGTTTTCTAAATTGTAAGATTTTTTAACGAAGCTGTCCATGAGGATCACCACGCTTGATTATTCCATTTCTGCCTATTATATTGATTTCGACGTTAGGTTGTGTCGTATTATTCTCATTTTCTTCATTAATAGGTGATTCAGTTGTGGTTCCGTTCGCATGAGTTTCTGCTGGGATTGAAATTCTCCGCTTAATAATTCCAATTGAGCCGATAAATGTTATTTCGACGTTAGGTCCCGCTTCATCATCATCGATAGCAGTAAGCAGTGAGTTTTCAGTAGTTGCGGCAATATCATCTGCAGTTCCTGGCTTATCTGTTTTGGATGCTATATCTGGATTTAAACTAGCAACTCCAACTGTCTAAAAAAAAGTTTCGTACATGAAAAGTTTCTCGATAATTAAGTTTGCGCGTTGTACTTTTAACGAAAAATTTTTAATCGCTGCTTTTTTAATACAATATTTTATTAAAGATAAGCATATCGCAACTTACAGCTTGAGCTACATCTGGTTCATTGAACGCTGATGTCGGCGTAAACAATGACGCGATAGTGACGAATGAAGCTGCTAGAAGAATCCTCTTCATTTTAATTTCTAAAATTTTTAGTTAGCGCGAAGAACCAAATATTCTACGATTAAATCGAGCTATTTTTGAAAAAATATCGCATCAAAATAATATGTATTAAATAAAAAAAAAACTTTCTTGTTCTCACCCGTAAGACCGCCACACTCGATCACTGCACTAATTCTGAGCTAAAATATTTTTAACTTTACAATAAGAAAAAAGACAATTGTGAAGCGAAGTGTAATGGAACGTTAAGAAGCTGTAGAGCCGAACATAAAAAGTCTCTTTACATATAAATGTCATCATTTAAATTCGCAATTAGCGTTTATATAACCAGTTTTTATCTATATATTGATAGTTCGTTGCACGCTCGAGATGCCAGTGCTATCGGGCGCTGGTGCCCACATTCTCCGGCGGTATTAAATGTTTCCGCGGCTCTCCGTCTCTCGCTCATCATATTTTTCACGCATGCCATTACGATTGTACGTGTTATAAACGCGCATTACGTATCGCTGCTGCATTAGTATACGATACTGTTGATTGCAGTAATTCACTCCGTTAGATTTTAATGAAATTTTATTTGACCAGAACATTAATATGAATGCTATGTGTTCACTTTTGTGCTTGGAGGCAGAGGAAGCTTAAGAACTATCGCGAAAAGAAAAGGAAAGAAGTGGATGTGTGTACATATCTGTAATTATACCTGCAACAAATAGTGAGATTATGGTTATCTTACTTTTTTTTACGTGATACTTACTTCGCTCGA
>UELU01141763.1:21718-38716 GCA_900490025.1 Megastigmus dorsalis
GCAATGTTCTTTTCTTTCGGTGTATGTTTATCTTCGAAGTTTGACTGTATTTGAAGTAATGGATAAGAGGAAGCTTAAGAACTATCGCGAAAAGAAAAGGAAAGAAGTGGATGTGTGTACATATCTGTAATTATACCTGCAACAAATAGTGAGATTATGGTTATCTTACTTTTTTTTACGTGATACTTACTTCGCTCGAAACGACGAGTACAATTCTTAATTATATCAAGAATTGTACCCGTAAAAATTTTGCTTCGTCAGAGAGGATGCTTTATATCAGTGAAAAAGAATATTTTTCCGAAAATGCTTAAAAACATATTTTAACATCATTGAACAAAAATTGACTAGTCTTGAGAAATTTTTTTTGTGGCTGTACGTGTGTGTATATGTATGTATACCTCTGTATCTCGGAAACGAATGAACTGAATTTCAAGTTTAAAAATTTACTTTATTCGTTTTTTTGTGGGTTGGTGACTAAAAAGATTATTTTTTATTTGAAAATGTAAAGATATTACGAAAAAAAATCGATTTCCTATGACATTTAATAACAGGAGTAAAACTGCTTTAATCTCGTCAAAATTTTATATACAAATAGTATTTTTGTACTTTGAGAGTTGTATATTTTTTCTAAGTATTTGATAAAATAATTTTTGATAATATTTGAGTTGTTCTAATTTGTAAGTATTTTTTAAAATATTTCTAATTGAAGAGTGGTTTAACGGATTTTGTTATTTGACATTTCATTTTATTTGTATTTTTAAATACTATCAAAATATAATTTTTTTAATTATGATTCTTCAATATCTGATAAATTGATATTCGTCTAAAAATTGTTGTTATTGAATGAGTTTACTAATAGCGGGAGTTAAAATATTGAAATATGAAACTGAGTAAGATATTGGTCTCTTAAAAAATTAATAGTCAGTGTAATGAGTATAGGTTTTGATCAATAAATAATACAAATATTTTTTTGAAACTAAATTGATTTATTCATTTTGTTAGAACATATTACATGGAGTTACGATTTACGTGGAATAATTTCACGAGCTATATTCGGAAAATTCGAAATCTTCGGACTTGAGTATTGATTATCTTTAACATTAACATTTAGGCCATCTCGATCCACACTTACAGTAGCAATTTTTCCGTGATCGCTATCTTGAAGATCTGCACTGACACTGTCCTTTGATGAGTCAATCTGAAACATAATTATTATAATTAGTCTTTGCTGAATTTTATAATTCAATTTCGACCGATTTTACTGTTCCAATCGTTAAAAGTAGCTAACATAAATATCGATGAACTATCTTCTACATAATTTATAATAAGGATAGTAAACATTTCTTATAGGCGTATATCTATGCGTACGTGTATCGACATATCTAGTTTCATACTAATTTCGTTCATTTTTCAATATTTGTTCAACTTCAAAGTTAAGTACTATTCTTGGTATAAAATATCAGAATGGCTCTCAACATACAAAACGTTAAAATGCTATAAATAATTAAAGGAAATTAGTATGAAACTGCAAATGTTGGTAAGTATACCGGTACAGATATCAGTGAGTTGATTTCACACCCAATTTGACAAGTCAAAATAATTAATAATTAATAGCATATGAAAACAGAATTCAGTTAGAACATTCATAGAGATCATATATATTAAATAATGTAAACGTACCTTAGGCAACGGTAAAGAAGGTAAAGTGGATTCTGTTTCACTTGGAGCAGCTAAGACAATGGCGAACAGTGCGAATAGTATAATTACACTCTTCATTTTGATGCGTAGGATTTGTAATCTTGATAAAAAAAAGATATATAAATTAGTTTAATAACCTTCCATTTTTTTTACAATTGTTCAAATTTTGTATAGAAATGCAAAAGTTGATCTCTAGTAGTATCATGAAAAAAATTATTATTTTAAATAATAACTTCATAATAAATAATTTGATAACAAAATTAAATATATATATATATATATACATAACGAATGGAACCTTTTACATACCGTTACTTGTGAGCTTCAATTACTGAACTGATGCCATTCTACATTTACGGCTCCCTTTATATACACAAAAATTCGTGAGCGAAAATTCCTTAGTCGTACAATGTTGTTTTATAATGGCACATATCGCTGCTTGTCCTCGGCATGTCCTCACGTAGGAATTCGATGTAATATCACCTCAATGACGTAGTATCTCATTACTCATTTCTTATTTGCGCCTCTTTAAATCAATCTCAATTCACGATTTCTCGACAAAGCGATTAATGTATTCTCTTTCCATTGCAAAATTCTATTGTCTCATTAAAGGACTACCAAGTATTAGATTCTTTTGTAGTACATATTTATGACATTTGACAGCAAAGTTAAGTTTATTTTCCACGATTAGTTTTTATATCGTTAGAAATGTCAATACTGGAGGTTTAAGCTTTGAATCGCAAAATCTGTGCTTCATAAAAATAAGTAGAGATAATTCTAATAATATAAAAAATATAAGGTATATATAACATGTAGGATCTGAAAATTATTTTAGATACCTTACCGACTTTTACTTTTAACGAAATGAATAAGGATAGGTAGACATCAATTTTTGAAAAAAAAAAACTCTCTGTCAGTACCTTGGTAATGAATGTAAGCATTATGTAATTCCAGTTTCCAATTCCTTACAAAAATTTTTAATATCCAGATTCTTCAAAAATTTCAGAGGCTAAAATCTTATGAATTATGAATAATATTTTCGAAGGCTGGAATTCCCGCGAATTATGAATGGAATTTTATGAAACTAGAATCACATAATGTTTTCACCATTTCCAGGGTGCAGAGTTTTTTTTTTTAATAAATTAATTTCTATCCCTACTTATATATTTCGTAAAATGTAACAATAGATGAGGTAAGAAGATTCTCGACCATGGACTTCCCCTTAATGTTGAACACAGTAATATAATTCGTTTTTACTTATGCCGGTAGAGATATAATCTGTTTTACTCGGTATCTACTGTCTAAGATATTGTTGTATTTTGGTTTTTTTAAATTATTTAATTATATTAGTTTAATATTTATCATAGATCTTTTTATTAAATTTTTCTTGTTTCTTAATACTACTTAATACATGATATTCTAGACTGATTCGTGTAATTCTATTCCTTACAAGTTCATATTGACGTTATATTGATGATCCAAAATCGTTCAACGCTCGTATAACATTTGCTCGACTTCGAGTCGTATACAGTGAAGTTAC
The DNA here is from genome assembly GCA_900490025.1 of Megastigmus dorsalis. NCBI lineage: Eukaryota > Metazoa > Arthropoda > Insecta > Hymenoptera > Megastigmidae > Megastigmus > Megastigmus dorsalis. The sequence continues at coordinate 24,957 of UELU01141763.1, forward strand.
TTTGTACGGATTCAGTTTTATCGATATGATATCGAATATGCACATGATTCTCTAAAGCCATTAAAATGTAACAGAAATATCAAAAGCAAGTTGAATTCTTTAACATATCAAATTATTAACTTTTATATATAATTTCAATACTCAACCATTAGCAATATTACGACTTCACACGGTATTTGTGCATCAAAGATTATCTTACAGAATAATACGATCAGTTACATTAAAAAAACTGCCATAATTATTATTATTATTTAATATTTATTAGAACAGTTTTAAATAAGAAAGTTATTACATATATTTTTCAAGGTACAATTTAGTTCATTTCATGATATTATATTTTAATTCATGAGTTTGTTGAATTTTTGGGAGCAGATGGCTTTGGTGAAACCGTTGGATTTTTGGCCTCACCTTTTTCTATCGGTGCCTATCGGGCTTGGGAATTTCTTTTGACTCCGGTGACTTTTTGGGTTTGGGCCTTTCTTTTGACTCCGGTGACTTTCTGGGTTTGGGAATTTCTTTTGACTCCGGTGACTTTCTGGGTTTGGGAATTTCTTTTGACTCCGGTGACTTTTTGGGTTTGGGAATTTCTTTTGACTCCGGTGACTTTTTGGGTTTGGGAATTTCTGATGAATCTGTTGAATCTTTGGCCTCACGTTTTACTTTCGATGCCTTCGGTACATTTTTGGGCGGCGTACTTGGTTTTGGTAAAGCCGTTAAATTTTGGGGATTGGGAATTTCTGATGAGTCTGTTGAATTGACCTCACGTTTTACTGTCGGTGCCTTCGGTACATTTTTGGGCGGCGTACTTGGTAAAGCCGTTGAATTTTGGGGATTGGGAATTTCTGATGGAATCGTTGAGTTTTGGGCCTCAGGTTTTGCTTTCGGTATCTCCGTTGAATTCTTTGCTAGCTCCTCTGGTATCTACAAATTAAATAAGTAGATAAATAAATGTTCTGTCAAAAAAGCTGTTGGATTTTTTTATCATATACTCAAGCATAATAGCAAAAACGAGTTCAATTTTTCAAGGATACTTACTGGCTGATATGAGTTGACCAAGGTAACAGTTGCAACTGCCACAACAAAAAATAGAACAAACCCTCTCATATTGTACGTGTTTGTTGTGTTGATCTACCAATACGAAAAAGTATTGTCATTATCATTAATATAATTCATAAATAAAAATATTTCTTAAATTAAATAAACTAACGTCTAGAGGAAAAATGAAGAAAAATTTCGATATACAAAATGAATAATAAAAACAAATGATGGATGTGAACTTAAAACGGTACGAAAATGTCTTACCTGCAACAAGAGAAACCTACTGTTCGACTATTTTCTAGCCTGGCCAAACTTTGATTTTATATATTCCTAGAAAAAAGGGCCGGCAATACAAAACCTTTATGATGCCATTGATTAGCATCATTGTTTTGTAATGGTTAGAGATTATTTTTTGTTTATCGCCTTGAAATTACCGACTCTATCGCTCGCGCGCATTTATCAGCACATTGCCCGAGATTACGAGTAATGTCGCTTTCCGACCGCTTCTTTGTCGAGGCTGCGTTTTCTCTCGTGCCACACTTACATCTGCAAATGTATCAGTCATGAGTCACGTTTTGACAACAAAACTTGGCTTCTTATCCCGTCCCTATTGTTATTCTTCCGTTGAAGCGTTAATTCGACTTGATTCCCATTCCGACGTACATTGCATACATCAAGTGTATTCAGTTGAGTTAATTTCAAATTTATTTTCGTTATTTTTGTTAATTCAAAACTACTTCTTTCAACTGTTTGTTAAAAGAAGTAGTTTTGGTAGTCTGCGCGTTAGAAAAGTTATGCGTAATCGGATCCAGTGGAACTTTAATCTTTGAAAGTGACGGTGTTGATTAAACTAGTTAATCGGAACTCGTGCTGCTTTGATCGGATGAAAGGGATTCTTTAAGACAGCCGAGTCTAGATTAAATCAGAAATACCTCTTGCATTTCGAATAAGTAACCGGTTTAATTAAGGCTACAAAGTACACTTGATGAGACTCTAAATCTCTTACTTTATTCGCGTTCCTCGCAAATTTCAAGTATTTCTTATATGCATCAATAAAAGTAACGTTTGCGCGGTCATTCGAGAACAGTAACAGTAAGTTCAGTATCACACGCGTAAAAAGCTAATAGCTCTGCTACGCGGTACTATTTTCTTTTGCGTCTATCAAAATGCCCACACTCGTGTCGCAGTAGAAACTTCCAGATCCGCCAGACAAACGACCCAAGAATCGTTCATAGCGAAGACCTAAAATTAGATTCTCTTCTCTCCATCCTTAAATTACATTGTCTCGAAGCGTATCATTATCCGCGGCGTGTAAGTATCCATCAACGCGTGGAACCGGATACGTTTAAAGCAAACATCGTGTAGCGAGCATTTTAATTTTCCTTCTATATTACCCTTAACCCAGTAGCAGTACGCCAACGGATACATATGGATCTTAATGAAGGTGTTCCTGACGCTAAAAGCACTATACGCACCCTATATGCAGATGGAGACGTATGGGGTGCGAGGGACACGAGCTGCTGCGCGTTACATCTTCATTTCGTCCCCCTCAGCCGCGCCCCTTCGTCACCTGCCTGACACATTAGCCAGCTGCGGACGAAAAAGCACACGTAAGCTTATGGAGAACTGAGCAAAGTTGGGCGCGCTTCGACTCAGCTGCTTTCGTTATGCAATCAATCTCGTGTAAGGTGCGCGGTAACTCGGTGCTAGGTGACGTGTCGTGTGCTGCTTATACGGTGCAAGTACGTATACGTGGCGAAATCGAATTCGTTCTATGGCTTGATCCAGTATTTTGTTTCTTGCATAGTAAGCATATTACTGGCGACGATAAAAGTCTATTGTATCAATCAAGGTCGGATTTAAAATTTTCCAAGTACTAAATAATCTAGAAGATTTTATAAGTTTTAATTACTTCAGCATTATTAATGTGAGTTGAGTATATAGAATAAATAGTTCATTGTATAGTTAATTTTTTCGTTGAAATTAATTATTCTCAATTCTTATTTACACGAATAAAATCTGTCATTGATGAATTTTAATATTTTTAGTGTCAAACATTTTTTGGACGTAAAAGTCAAATCGAGTAAAAAGACTTTAGCTTTAACTAGCTAATTAACATTTCGTTAGCGTCCTCGATATATATCTAAAATCTAACTCTGTATAATAGATAGAAAAACTTTTCCAAACTCGTCACTAATTAAAGGCTACGACATCGCAAAGTTATCACGCTGCTCAATTAAATGAATCCGACGTAACGGAAAGCAAGAATTTTTCAAAAATCAACGTCACTAAAGATCTCAGTCAAAATCCTCTTTAACGTTATATCCATCCTGCAGTAGCAACAGTAGGAGCATCTAACGAGATAACGAGCTGTAGAGAGATAGAGACACTGAGCGAAGAAGAAATAAAGAGCAGAGAAGACTCTCGCTGCGCGCGGGTATCGAGACGCTAGTCGCAGTTAAGTTTTCTACCTGACGAGGCGTGCAATCTATCTCTTTCTCTCTTATTCCCCAACCCAATCTCTCCAATGAAAACGTAATCTTCCACTTTGTCAAGCGTTCGTTAGTTATTCGAGCGGCACTTTGTGCCTGAATGACACTCGACCTATATATATATAAGGGCTGCAAGCTTCGTATACAAGAAGAGTGACACCGGTCACTTTACCCGGGTCTAGCCGCGCAGCTCTTGCTTTTGGAATGTGATTTGGGTATAAGGGCAATTCAAGTATGTACACAAACTCTTCGTAATGCAGTGTTTCACTTTATTGCGCCCGCAATGAAATGGGGGTTTTAATGGCTTTAGTAATGGACTTTTGATGAATTTCGCGGCAGCCGTTAGTTGGGTTAGTATCTGTTGCACTACCATTTGTCTGTAGGATACATTGCTATTGTATGTACACGATTGGGGTCTATAATTTTGGCGCGGTTCCATTGTTGGATTATGAAGTTTTCCGACTTTGGAGCCAAAACCAGGGATAGTGGACGGATGGCTCAGTTGAATCGGAATTTTTTCGTGCGGGTCTTGTTACATGCTGGAGATGCTGGATGAGTGACTCAGTTGAAGCGGAATTTTTTTGTGTAGTCTTTGGTGTTGTTGTATCTTCTGATCCTTGGTTCTTGTTTAAAATGCTGGACGATTGACCCAGAAAAAGGGGTCTTGCTTCTTGTAAATTTTCGTTTTTGCTGGCAATAATGGGCGATTGAATCTCGGATATCTTTTCTTTTACCTGCCGCAGCTTTTCAATGTCACTCAATGACTGCGATCCCCGTGATTCTTGGCCCCTGTCAATGTCGAAGTTCAGATTTGCCAGGAATTGACCTAGCGCACTACCAGCGACCTTTCTGTCGCTCTGATTCTTACTTTCGTCTGCTCTTTCTAGTTTCTCACGTGAGTGATGCAGTCCATCGAGAAAGCCACTGATCTTGCCACTTCCCTGCAAGTCTAGGCTGAGATTACCCTTAACTTTGCGCGTATTCGGAGCCTAAAAAGAATTATTATTTTCATTCATTTTTCATATTTTTAACAATAATTTACATTTTATGACGTTTTTAATGTCGAACATTTTTAGTCTGAAATTCTCTCTCCATTGATTATCAGTGATTATGCTCTGCTAGACATAATCCAAATTTAACCTTCACATTATAAATTTATAATCTTATGGTATTTATTAAATATTCACATGTTCGTAATTTTTAGTGATTTTTAAAATTATTTGAATTTTCTCATGTAATTAAATACTGCTTAAAAATTATAATATTTATATATGAAATTCTGGATCGCTGCACGAAAGCAATAGAGCGCAATTTAAATAACGAATTTAAAATTAAAAGATAATTTATATAATTAGATCATTAATTTGTATTTAATGTGTCGACTCATCGAACTTTATATTATTCAAATATAATATGGAACGATATTGTTTTGCACACTGGTTTGCTTTTATTAACAGAATTATTTACTGTGCAAAAAGCTAATTTACTTAGAAAAAGTGTATAAAGAGGTTAAAAAATTAACGATTGCGGTGTTTAGGTGTATTCTTGAATATTAACAGTAATCATAATTATAGATGTTCATGAATTATATAAGTAAAATACTCACAGGTTCTTCTTTTTCCTCCTGCAGTTGAAGTATGTTCGCTGAAACTGCAGCAAAAAGTGTCATTGCCAAAATAATCCGCTTCATGTTTAACGACTTGACTTCTGTCGCAATTGAAATTTTCACAAATTAGCATCAACCTGTCATAGCGAAACTCTGAAATACTTAAGCTAGCTTATGATGTTTAATTTAGAAAATTAGATAAACCAAAAAACCATTCATAAATCATTCTAAAGTATTAATCAAATACGAATTAGGTTATCTATTTTAATGATTTTGAATATTTAACTATATATATTGATTGTACATGAATTAAATTTTAATAGCATTGTAAATTTAAATTATTTATGTATTATCAACTTCATTAATCACTAGCTCAATGGATTACATTGGACATTAGTGCATTGAACAAAACATATTGCACGAAATGAATGCTTATGGAGTACAAGCAACGAAAGGGTATGTAAAACGATATATTAAATACTTTCTTACCTGCAACCAAATAACTGAACTACTGGTCACTGTATGCAACTGATTCTGCGCTGCATTATTTCAACACTGTTTTATACAAAAAAAAAAGAAATAAAGAAAATCCCCACCAGTAATCTTCGTATAATTTTTCGATGAAAAGACGAAAAAGGACGCAACTCAATAGAGTAAAATTCAAAAGCGCTTCTGTCATAGACTTTTTCTTTGTGCTTCATCACCTTAACTCAACCGTCGTTGTGAATCTTATCTCTGCTGCGATTTCACTGATACACAGTTTCCCTGTGCAACCTCTCTTTTTTGTTTTTTCCTCAAACGAAGAGCAATTCAGTGCGTCAGCCCTTCGCGCTTGATTTACGTTATTACTCGTTTTTCCGAGAAATATCGTTTGCTGCATTCTCCATTGCGCCGGTTTTATCTTCTGTCGCGATTTTACAACTTCGTTAATAGACTACTTACGAGCGAACGAGCGCATGTACGTTATGGTATCTTTTAGCTGAATACATTTAAATTAATTAGTGAGAAATACGTATAGTAAATATCGGACGCAGTGTTTGAAGCTTTTCTTCGAAGACACTATGATTTATTTCTCTTTAGAAACTGATATCGAGTGCAAATTAAATTCTTTCTATCTACTGCTCTGTCTTCTTTATTCTTTGAAAGTAAAACTCACAGCACAGAAGAAAAAAATCTTAACTTTTTGTTAAATTACACGTTAGCCTTAACAAAACCCTCATCGTTATTTAATAAAATTTTAAATCAATTATTTATTCTTCCTTCAAGCCGGTACTGCTATTTCTACCTTATTTATCATCCGTGCATCCAAATAAGCAGCAATAAAAGCTCTTCGGCACAGTGCGACAATGTATTTGCATCTCCTATACCTGGAATATCGCAAACAGTCACTTCAATTTCAATAGCAGCCTATAACTTGATAATAAAACATTCGTTCCTACGAAGTTCTGAATACGAATGCCGAGCATTTCACTCTGAATAGTGCTTCGTTCATTCGCTCCGTCGCACACATCTCTATAACAACAACGAGCATCCAAGAAATAATCCTCAATATTCAGTTTATTCTTTGAGCTCTGCAGCTTCTGTTCTCGAAACCAAAAAGAAAAAGGGAAGCTGCCTTAATTCCTGCACTAAGGCAGAACAAACAGCTCGTCCATTAAAGAAAATGAACTTCCTTGTCTACGCTCGAGCTTGCATTGTTTTTACGCGCAGACAGTAGTCGACAAAAGAAAAGGGGTTGGCAATTAAACTTGGCACTTCTTACCACATAAACTCACGTACGTATACAGAAAGCGAGAGAGAGAGAGAGAGAGAGAGAGAGAGAGAGAGAGAGAGAGAGAGAGTATAGTGTAAGGTATTAGGTCGGACAACATTCGCAGTGCACTCAGGACGTGCTCGTAAAGAGGCAGCGCAGCCTCGCACACACCATTGCTACTCGCACCTGGCACAGCAGCGCCAGCAGCACCAGCAGCACCAGCGGCGTCACATAGGCAGTAGCTTTATAGCCCTCGTGACGTCGCCGTCGCCGCCGCCGTCGCTGCTGCTGCTTCTTGGACGGAAACTCCGGGCCGATCTCGTTCGAGGCTTTAATACTCGATTTAGCTCTCTCTCACTCTCTCTCTCTCTCTCTCTCTCTCTCTCTCTCGGCTCACGTAGCGTATATATACTGTGCACGCGTTCGTGTGTGTGTCTCTCTGTGTACGTGCGCGTATGTGCGGTATATAAATACCAGCTACAGCATAGCTAGGAAGGGAAGGAATCGAGTTTTATGATGCTCTTTACGAGATCTCGCCGATGTTGGACGAGGTGGCCGCCAAGGGGACGAGGGGGAAGGGTAAAGGGGGGGGGCGAAATCCACCGCCGCAATGCGCTCTGCGGGATCCAAGCTTTACGGCCGAGGCAGCTTTTTACTGCGCCTATGCACTGATTGCGACTTGCTTAGGAGGGCGGCTTGATTCTTGCAGGAGCTTTCGGACATGCGAAACCTGATAATGACCTGGTTTCGATTCTCGGAACGCGTGATTCGGCCTTCTCGTGAATTTCGATTGGAATTCTTCATCGATCGATGCAGTCTTTGGTACATGGATCCTCAGGATTATGGTTTGCGGTATTTGAAAAAGTTGAATCACTTGCGATATGGTGTAGGGAATGCTTATTTAGAGATGCAAGTAGTTACGGCCAAGCTCAGCGAGACATTGATTGAGCTTGTCTATTGCTTCATATTATAGATTTGTTTACAGTCCAATGGCTTTTCATGCAAGCTCAGACTTAATTCTTTACCATCAACATTATCCTTTGAATGACTGAGAGCAAAAGAAAGCTCATCCACTCGGATCAGCTGATCTTCAAGTTGAGTTATACTCAAATCGCCGCTTGATAAGCAGCCGCACTTTCCAAGCTTTCGAGCAACTCCGCGCAACGCCTCCTACTCGTGTAGAAAGAAAAAGAAAACACTCTCCAGCGACTAATAATTCTTTTCCAACGCGTAGCGACGCGAAAGAGAATCCTCCTAAAAAATTACCGAGCCCCAGCGAGAGCTGGGCCGTCGTCTTTTAGCGGCGCATTATTTTTCGCCAGCTGCGACGCGAGTCTGCTGCGGGAAAAACTTTTACGATAAAATGCGAGAAAAATGAGTCTCGAGCGGCACTTCTGAAACGTCTGCTCTCTCTCTCTCTCTCTCTCTCTCTCTCTCTTTCCACCGACTATTTTACCTTACATATACGAAGATACCGCGCGCGCGAAGCTTGAGAAAAATGCCTCTCCGCGTTATATTGTGTGCGTCTGTGCAGTGTGTAAACTCTCGTTCCTTGCGGACCAAATAAAATGCAATGGTATCGCGCATTGCAATAGGAAACGATGGTACTTTCAAGGGTTATTAAATAGCTGTTATGGCCTCGTTTTTTTTCGCTTCTCCGTTTACTTGCTTCGGTTATACAGCTGATTCAGTATTCGGGATTATAATTGGGAAAAATTGCTCGCGCGACCGAGAAGAGCGCCGTTAACCTAGCTATATACTAATTCAAGCTGCTTTATAGACTACCGTAAGATAAATTCAGCCAATAAAAGTCACGAAAAAAAAGAACGTTAATAGACCAACTGCTCACTGACTTCTGAAATTAGAATTTCCGCTAGTGGATATTTAATATGATTACTTTCATAAATCGCTTCTCCTTACTACATGGCCGAGAGACTCTATTCGGATTCCTCACAGCTCTGTAGTTTTTGTATATCCCAAGAAATTTCCAAGGGAGAGCATCGGCACAGTATTATATTATATACGCACACTTCGTCAATCCCACTCTCATCGGGGCCGTGTAACGAGATTTCTTTCTAAGAATCGTCGCGCGATCGCAACTCACCTGTAAAATAAAAGGAATCTCATCTTTTTCCCTACTCCGGCTCTCAGCTTATATACTCTTGTCCCGCGATTCGCGAAATTACGAATTACCTCGATCTGATTGACGCAATCTCGTTTTTCCAACCCCCGGAGCATTCAATTCCCCGCGACCCACTGCTACTGCACCTGCTTCTGCGCATATAATTACATGTAGATTTCATTTTAAATATTCCGCCGTGGTACAAAATAAGGTCAGCGACTAACTCCTGCCGGGTCCCGGTATCGTACCCGCATTTTTCCCCTAATCCATTAACTATTTTCAGCGCCGAGTCCTTTGAAGAGCTGTGAATGAGTTTGGGCTCGTGCGATTTGAAAGCTAACGAAAATGCCGATGGTCGATTCCGTTATCATCGATTTTTCTTATAAAAGAGGGTTTCAGCGTAATTGAAAAGTACGAGCGTTACATCAATTATTTGACTTATTTACCTGTACAGCGGCTGAATTTCAAATTTCCAGGAGAGCCGCGGCTGTAAAAGAAAAGCATAACTCCATCTTTATGCACTGAGGCGGAGGTCGGGTCAGGCCTACGTGAGTAAAAGTACTGTAAAAAAAAACTGCCGTATTCGCGGTTATATTCGAAAACATCAAATGGCATTCGAAGGCGAACGAAACGCAAACATAAACACGGGAGGGGGTCATGAGATGGAAGAAAAAGCTGCACCGTAAGACCCTCTTTATGCCCTAATATGGAATCTTGGGATACAAAATTCCTTCTCTTGCAGCATAGGAAAAATACTGCTCAGCGCGTCTAGGATAATATTTAGAGGCCAATAATCATACGCTCGTTGAAATAAAAAAAAAATATAATAGAATGGCTAAATTCGCCGTGGAAGCAATTCAATAAACTCATCGCGCGTCAAGCGCCAAAACTCAATTTGCCACTGAACCGTGACACGCGCGCGCTAATATACTTGCATTTGATTTTAATTCAATTGTACGTACACTCGCAACGCTGATCGCTGGAAGGACGTCGGATATCGACACAGATACCTGCATTGCTGTTACTGCAATTATTCTTTGCGCAATTAAATCGTAAATCTCATTTTTCAGTTAATATTTTTATTATTGATTCCATCTTATTTGCCTACTTTTCAAAATATTCTATATAGGAATACGAGTGTGTCTCTGCTTTGCTTTTTAGCGGTACGGACGTAAATCCTTATGATAACCGAGAAATAAGGCTTCGGGTCACCTAACCTCACTTTTTGATAAGCAGGAGTGATATTAAACTTTTATTTTATACCTGACGCACAAAATATATTTTATCTTCTATCATTTCCCAGATTACTAAGTTGTTTTGATATTTTCCGAATATAAGAAATGAACGATACAAATATCTGCAATGTAGGTATCCGTGTGTATATATCCGACATCCCCTGACTCGAGCCGCGTGCGCGATTCTATCAGCTGACTTTATTTGCTCTGGACCTCCTGTTATTTTCTCCATTTTCGTTGATTGCCACCTGAATTATTACGCCAAGGTTAGTTTTTGCTCCCGCGGCTCGTTCATTAATTCCGAGTGGTTTTGCGCGAAACGTTAGCGAGCACTTTTATTCCAGAGATATAGTATTTCGTTTTTTTTGTGCACGTCCGAAACTCGCAGCTGTATACGAGTCCTTCGCCGTGCGCCGGGCACGAGGATGTCGTAAAAAAGAAGTTGTTAGTTTTCGCGGCGAGCCTCGATGGGATATGCGCGCGGAATGTGGATCTGAAATTAGATACTGTATATTTGAAAAATGCGAATCGAAAATGTTGTAAAAAGCTGCGGGAAGAGCTAATAAACGCTCTGAAGCGAACGAGTAAGCTGAAAAAAAATCAAATTCCAGCGGTGATAAATTGATTAAAAAAAATGATGTTATTTTTTTACGTGCAATCGTAAATTTCGTGCTGGTTCGGGAAACGTAAAAGCTGTATAAAAATCCATCTATTGGCTTAACAGGTCGACCGATAATAAACAGTTACGTAAGCAATAAAATAAATACAGAAGTATAAATGTAAACAAAAATTAATCGCTACTTTGCTGCGAGTCAGTATACATTTTAAACCTAGTGATATTTGTTTGATAAACAAACGAGCAAACAAATCAAAATAAAAACGTTGCCAATCTTGTAAAAGAAACCTACCCTTACACGCGCGTATTTTAATATAGTTCCGCATAACCAAGCAAGTTTTCCTATTACTTAAAAATAACTTTCATTAGATCATAATCAGCACGAGTATAACAAAAATATCAAGTGAAACGACTTCCCATCGCTATCCCACGCCTTCGTTAACCATAAAAGCTCCCCCCCAGCCCCCGCCCTCCGCGTAACTAATTTCGTAATTCAATAAGCAAACACGGCAGCTTATTCGAATTCATTTTAAAGTCCCCATTCGGAGCACTTTTCCTCATCGAATAAGTTCCCATATAGCCAGAGCAAAGCCAAGCTCGGCACACTCGAACTTCCAAATTAACATTAACGTTCCCTCGTATCCAACCCTGCACCTCGAATCTCTACTCTCGCACGCGGGGGTTTATTAAACAACTTTTTTTCCGCGACCGCGTAACTGCGCGCACACTCGTCTAATCAACTAGCAGTGGCTGCAGCAGCAACACCGTCGGCGCCGGCAGCGTACAAAAACAAGATTTTATTTATCGTTGGGAAAAGTGGCAGTTATTACCTATTTCCTTACTATACCATTACTGCTATACCCCCAATTTCCCGCGGCTTTAATAACCGGTAAATATTTATCGGGCTTGATTAAACGAATAAATAGACTCGGCGATATTGGCATGCTCGTTTGTTCGGTCCGAGATAAGGGGGTAGCAGAGGAGAGAGAGAGAGAGAGCGAGAGAGAGAAAAAGGAAGAAACGGTCCTTGCTCCCTCTCGCGCGTTTATTCCACCTGTCAGACATAAATTTCTTGCCTCTTCGTCTTTGTACTCAAATCTTTTCTTTTTTCTTTCCTCTCCTTTACTTACTTTACTTCATCGCGATGATCTCTCGCGCACGTGTGTGCCTATACAGCGTCCCTCTTTCTTCTCCTTTGCAAACCGCGCGCGCGCGCCACCGAGACTCTCTCTTCTTCTCGCTCTGCGGCCCGTCGCGTTGCTATGGGAATACCCCTCTTATTTACCCCGTGTGTTGGGTCTCGTGCGCGCGCGGCAGCTTATAGCGTTCGGCTACTTTGTTTATCGAAAATGTTTGTTTATAGCGTCTCACTCTGTGTGTGTATGTGTGTACGTCCACGTCCAGTGTAAGAGAACGGGACACTCAAGGTACGAAGAAAATGGGGAGAGGTTGTGATGAAGAGAGAGAAAGAGACGCCCGACACGACTTATCCTTTAGCGCGAGGTGGTTTTACCGAATCCTCGATCCCTCGTGTATATCGTATAAGCGTATAATATGCGGGACGACGCACGCGTGCAGCAGGGAAAGCCCTCTTACTCTTCGAAATGGGTCTTTTAAATTCAGGCGGAGGAGAGCGCAAAGTCTATATTGACTTGTTATCAAGCAGCTCTTTCTCTGTTTTTCTTTTTTTTTTCGAGAGAGAGAGAGAGAGAGAGAGATCTCCTTCGCCGTGTGTGGTGTATCGAATTTCATGGGGTAGAAGTATTTGTTTTGGTTGAGAGAGGGAGGATCCGCCACTCGCGCCGTGTGTGCAGTGAGTCGGAAGATCGAGTATATCTTCATTATTCATTGAATTTACCTTATATACCGTCTTGATATCAATTCTTCGCTTTCAGGTATACAATGTTTGTGGATTTGCGCTAAATTAATTTTTTTTTCCTCTTTCTTGCGCTCGCAGCTGATTATACACGCGTACTCCACTCCCCATGATATAAGATCTCGCGCTTTTTATTATGTAAATGAAGTGGATTTTATTGTTGGGTGTACAGAGCGAGAGCTCGATTCGAATCATCATAAATGCCTACAGCCAATAAGCTAATATTGTATTGTATTCATATTAGTGTAAATATATATATATATATATAATAATACATGCGATTACGTTCCATTTAATACAATACATATTCATTAATCCGATGATATTTAGCAAGTGAAGAGCTGAAAATGTCTGTCGGTTAAGTACACTTTCGAATATTCATGATGCATATAAATGAGATTATCCGGACAACAATATTGCGTTATTGCATGTAAGTTAATAATTTACCAATATATAGCGCGCTATGTAAGGATTATCCGGCTTATAAATTTATTCCCATTAATAATATTGTTATTCCGATCGAGCAAAGGGCAGCTTGAGTTTTTATATGATGCGTTGTGCAGTGATCTATCGTTATAGAAATTTCCTGAATATATGGGTATATCGAGATGCAATTTTCGCTTATTAATGAATACAATTAAAATCCATACGTCGAAGCGGATACACGATCGTATACGCAGATGTGTCGTTTATCAATTTCGCCATCAGCACCGCGAAACTGAAACAAATCGAAACTCGTCGATTCCCCCCTCCGTGCTACGAAAAAGTATCGGATCCTCTTGATAATGATAGTACCAATTTAGTCGCGTAGGTAATGAAAAAGTAAAAAAAGAAAAACGACATCCACGCGCCGCGCGCGGTATAAGAAGATAGAAGCAGAGTAAGGAGGAAGACGGTAGCTGTTGGCAAAGTGGGGGGATAAATTGCTCCGGTAACAGGTGGCCAAATTGCGATTTAATGGCGCGTCTTACTTTCACCCGCGCTGGAATGTTTTTACTTTTATTAGAGCTAGTGAGCGGGGG
>UELU01141763.1:38736-49415 GCA_900490025.1 Megastigmus dorsalis
GGGGGGGGGGGGGGGGGGGGGAGGGGAAGATACAACAGCAGCAGCACCGGCAGTATCGCCTCTATACCCCGGCAGTCGATTACTTTTCCCTCTGTCGTCCCTTTTGCTCTCTCTCTAGCTTCCCGACAGTCCGGCGCTTTTATTATTATTCCTTCCCCCTCCCCCAACCCTTGTACACAGTAGGCTTCTTTTTTTTCGCTTAGCACCACCGCTCGCTGCAGCTGATGAGTTTGGAAAATAGCCGCGGAATGAGTTTCTTCTCCTTGTGGCCGGTTCGTCAACACTGGCCTGGACAACGCTGCTAATCAGAGGTCGAGACCTATATACGCGTACCGGGAACTCGCAAAAAGAGCCGAGAGAGAGAGAGAGAGAGAGAGAGAGGAGAGAGAGAAAGAGAAATATGAGAACGGCAGAGAGCGAAGTATATAAGGAACAGTTACTGCCTCTCACGCTCCAACGGGTGAAAATACGCTCCACTTCTTTCTTCTTTGTTTCCACGTCGAGTCTCTCTCCCACTCTTATTTATGTATTTCAGCCCGACGATTGATGGCGAAAATCGGAGACGTTTTCTTTTTTCTCCTTTTTAATTTAGTGCTGTGGAGCGGTGCAGCAGCAGCAGCAGCAGCAGCAGCGACAGTGCAACCTGACCTAGATCGCGTTTATATGCCTCTCTCGTCGAGGCGCATTTGTGAACTTGGAGTTTATAAATGAACGATGCAAATATAATTACGCACCGACCGCAGGAGCAGGAGCCGCGCGCACCGAGTGCCATAATGATTGCGCTAAAAATATAATCGATCCACCCAGCGGAGAGACAGAGAGATAGAGAGAGTTTTGCGGTTGATGAATTTCACCGTAATGCGAATTCGAGGCAGCAAAGTAGAGGCTTTATGGATCAAGGTCTCCTTCGCTTATCGTTGTTGTTGTTGTTGATTTAAAACGGGATGATTTGTTGTAGCAATATTTTGCGAGAATTCAGCTCGAAACATTAACCAATTTATATTTAGTTCTATTTGTGCGCATTGATGATAATTCGATCGGTAGGATTAACTAGAAAAATATTTCTTTGTTACTATAAGGCAATATGCGTTCAGTTACTATAAGCTGACGCAAAATAACTTGAAACATATGATGAGAAAAGCGAAATATTGAAATTCTGCAAGTTTTTCAATATTTTTTGAAATATCAAAGATAGTTCGAGTTATCGGGGAAAATGTATTAAATCTGAACTAAATTCGAAGCGCATGACGGAAAATTGTATTCATTTGAATGGACACGCATATATGCCTGATCTTTTCGTAATATAAAATATAAGTTTTATCAATAGCTTATATCAAGATTGATCTCTCTTGTAAAGTGAAGTATTCCCTTTTACGAGGCTCGCAGCTTCAAAAACACTTTACAGAACTTTATTAAAGAATTTTTAATCGATATTATTTTCTTTTAAATTACATTTTCTCGATAAAAAAAATAAAACCATGTTTGTATCGCAGCAAATTTCGATAATTTAACGCGACTCGTTCGATTTTCCAACACAATTTCCCCATGAAAACCACCTCTTATGAAAGCATATAATAATACGAAAGAAAAGGACAAGATGAAGTCGTTGTATGAAAATTTTCCAATTATTACACATCGGAAGCGG
The DNA here is from genome assembly GCA_900490025.1 of Megastigmus dorsalis. Lineage (NCBI taxonomy): Eukaryota > Metazoa > Arthropoda > Insecta > Hymenoptera > Megastigmidae > Megastigmus > Megastigmus dorsalis. Next base: position 40,382 of record UELU01141763.1, read on the forward strand.
CTCTTTCCTACCTATACGCGTCCAACAAAAGATCGACGCGCCGTTGAACGCTCGGGCTGCACGTATCTACCGAGACTCTCGCTCGACGTCGACGACCAGAAGCAATGACCCGTGAGCGAATGAACTTCAAAGGAACTCGGCTCTCGTATACACACGTACACTCTCTCTCTCTCTCTCTCTCTCTCTCAGCTTGTCGGTCTGTCGAGTCGACATTACATGCCAAGCCGTGTGTATAGTTAAAGCAAACTTTCGACGACTTTCTAGCCGAGCTTGTTTATATACGAACATGATGTCTCGCTCTCTCGGGAGCAGGACGAACAAAAAATGAGCGTTATTATGAGGCCGTGGAGGTGTTCAATAATTCAGGTGTCGCCGAACCGAGGCCTGACCCTCGTGTAACGTATTATGCGCGAAGAGATGAATTGCCCGAGGAATCGAGGGTCCCATACTGATCTTTCTTCATTTTTTTTACCTTGTACATTTGGATAGTTTACTCGTACTTCACATGGACTCGGAGTATTTTCATCATTCAAGTATGATTTATAGTAATGGAAGATTACAAGCGAGGAAAACATCGGAAATTTATTACAAAATCAAAATACAAGGTTATAATTCTAAATAAAAAGTACTTGTTATGCTCGGATAAATTTAACGTTATTATAATAGAAAATTATAGTTGCAAATCCTGCAATAAAAATGAAAGTCTAGAATATATCGATCGGCTTCCCAAGCCGAACTTGTCGTATAAATCAGAATTTTATTTCTACCACTTACCTTTTTCCACGGATTAGACGTAATCTAAAGCATTGAATATCAAACTTTCGCCGATTAGCTCTGATTTATGCTCCCAGCCAAACTTTTATAATAACTCAATCCAGTTAAAATAACTCGATCGCTTTTAATATATATCGACCATATATACGAAACGCGCATAAAACCCAGAAATGATGTCCTTCGAAAAAAAAATTACACTCGAATCTCTATATATTTTCCGAAAAAAAAAAATGCAATAAAAAACTTGTTCGATCATTGTCGGGACGCGGGATCGGGCGAATGAAAATCCGCAGCGTGCAGATTCGACCTCTGCGCGAAACTCAAAGCGAACGAATTTTACCATAGCTGATATTCCCTCTCTCTGTGTGTGTATGTATGTTCTGCTTGGTGTCGCATCGAGCATCGCCGATGAATTCGCTCCCGTCCCGATGCGCTGAATATTAATTCCACTTGTCCTTCTCGTCGCTCGCGCCCCAATAAAATCGCAGCTAAAAACTTTCTCCGCGCTCTGGAATATCGGCTTTTGCCTGACGCTCCTGTACTGCCTCTCTCTCTCTCTCTCTCTTTCTCCTTTGCCTCCGTCTCCCATTCAGTCGCTCTCTTCGTCTCCACCACTCTAAACGTAATTTCCGTAAATCAAGCTTTTCCTGCCTCGCTTTGATCGGACGTGCCTTCGACTTTTAATGAGAGATGTATCTCTCCTTATACTTTCTTCTTCCTCTTTTTTTTCTCTCTGTATTTTCTTAGCCTCAAATTATAAAGGGGTCACGTGGCGAGTTTCTTTTATTTTCGCAATATTTTTCTCCGAGTTTTATTCGTGTATTTGCGCTTCGGGTACTTTGCAACGGTCGCCTTCTTTTGTCCCGCCGCTGCTTGCCGAGTTGATAGACTCCCGATGAGGAAGGTGAATATTTCATTTGGCGAGGGAAGCTTTACTGGAACTTTCAACGAATTGTGTGTATGGGACTCGGCTAATTAAATATTTAAACTACAGCCGAGAAATGGTGAAACGGTACTTAGAATGCGAAAAATTCATCCTATAAATGTTTAACGAGTGAATATTTCGTCTATTTGTATAAAGCACAAAAAGTCATTCCACGCATTCTAAAAAGTTTTCGATGGTAAATATTACGGGCGCGAGTAAGAGTCGAGGTCCCATAATTGATGGTCGGAAAAACCTGGCAGTCCATAAATGATGATTGGGAAAGTAAGCGCGCGCGGCAAAAGGCAAGGCCAATAAACTGCCAAGTCGCGTCACGAGAGAGCCGATCAAAGTAAATTGTACGAGTCGTTTTCCCCCAAAGCAAATAAATTGAATCTACTCAGCGATGCCTTTTGTCTCGGTGAAATTAAATTCATATAGATACACGTCGGAGCGTATATTGGACGAGTAAATGTTTTGCATATTCTTCCAATCACAAGTATACCAAATATATTATCTGGCCTGAGACCTCGAATAATAATTATAGGCGTTATTAAACGAGTTTAATTCTCGGATCGTCTGCAATCTATATAAGAAAAACTAATTGCGCAAATCGGGAGAAATGATCAGTTGACATAAAACATCTAAAAATTGATCTCAAAATTGTCATTCCGCGCGCTGTACAGTTTTCATTAAGAATTTACGACTTTGAAATAAAATTTTATTACGCGAGTAGGGGAAAAAAAAAAGTATAACGCGCCATAAAGTCTCCTATTTTAGCCAGCGAACATAGGACATAGGATTTATTTTTATAAAAATTTCCCTTATAACGTTTTATCGACGACTCGGGGCCGCGTACGCGCACGCAACAACACACTTTACCCGCTAAACTAATTCATCAGTCTACGTGTATATATATACCGACACACACGTGTGCGTAACAAACGAAACTCGTCGTCGGCGAAGAGAGAGGGGGAGGTTACGTTCATCCAACAGGCAATTCAGGTGTAATCCATTGAACGCAATAGCAATTAGTTGTATAGGTTATAATGCAAATGAGAAGCGGAGACATTTTGAATCGAGGGTATGGCAAGTGGTTGTCGGACAGATCTAACCGATCTGCCAGGCGGAGTAGCGAGCGACAACGCGTGAAATCAATTAGATTCGACATGGGGGGGGAGTGTCGCTATATATATATGACTGTACATATATACACGGGCGACGCCGGTGGTGCTCGTGTTTATCGCGTCAAACGGTTTAAATTAATTTCGCCCGTCCTTGCCTTTCGCGCCGGCCCAGTCTCAAATTCAATTCTATACCTCGCGGTACACCGATGTATAGCTAACGAACCGACGCCGTTGCGCGACTCATTCGAATGCGGGGGTCGTACCGTGATGCCGATGCCGCGGCAGCGAGTCGCATTATGCGCGCGCGATTTGCAATTTTGCACCGATTCAACGATTTGCCCCGCAGCCGAGGCTCTCGTACGACACGCGCTATTTCATGCGTAAGCGGCGGCTCTCTCTCTCTCTCTCTCTCTCTCTCTCAGTCCTGCTTCTACATACACACACTGCACTTTGCGCGCGCGCAGGCTGATAAATCGATATTTTGCGGCTTATTTGCCTCGGTGATTTTTCAAAGATCGCATGTTCGAGAGAGAGAGAGAGAGAGAGAAAGGGAGAGAAAGAGGGTGAATGGCGAGGCTGGGTAGGGCTCAAGATGCTCTGTTGTGCAGCGTTACGTGCAGTGTGCTTACGAAGAATTGGGTTACGCTGCGATTCGATTTCATACTGATCTACTGCAGGGCCTTTCTAGCTGTTTGCGTCTATTATTGCATTGTTGAGCTTTGATCTTTGCGACATTTTTGCTACAACAGTTTGCCTTTAACTATTGAAAATATTTATATAAATTTAAATTTGCAGAATACTAAATTCAAGTAATATGATGCGTTATTTATCTTACCTTTTTTTTACAAAAACAGTAATTATTGCATTAATTAAAGCTCATACTTGAGAATCTATCCAAAACGGAACATATATTAATAATGATTTAAGAGACACAATGTTAATTGACGAAATTATTAATATTATTTATTGCAAATTGATGCGATATTCATTATATCTAATAAATTGAGAGATTTATGTATTACATTTATAGGGAAAATACAGACAGGAGGATAAATAAATTAATATTAATTTTTATAAATTTTAAAGATACGTCCATAGAATACATATTATATTTTTATTACATTTTATGCAAAAATACCTGAAAGTCCACTAAAGATTATCTTGCCGATACACATTCTATACTCACGGGACTTGGAAAATGTCGTTTCACCTCCGTTACAAAATCGTGCTAAAAATACAATATTCCGCTCTCAATAAAATCCAGCCGATAAATTATACCTAAACTTTTACCCCATCTAATCTCTCCCTCTCTCTCTCTCTCTCTCTCTCTCTCTCTTTCCTCTGACGTCAAACCAGTAAAAATCCCGCAAAAAGTTATAATATTCGACAGCGCAAGAGAGCCTGCAAATAAAAAAAGGGAAAGAATCCCCGCTCAGCCGCAAATATTCATTAAATTTCCAATGCGTCGGTCCCTTGTACTCGTAGCCCCTCCTAAATTTAATGAACTTTATGGGTCGCATAAATAAAGGGCCTCCCGGAATATCCGCGGAGCGACAAGAGAATGCTTTCCGTCTGACAAAACGTCGTGGGAACTACTCGAGATCCGAAAGTCCACTGATGCGTGTGTGTATGTGTGTGTGTGCGTAAGTGTGTGTGTGTGTGTGTGTGTGTGTGTGTGTGTGTGTGAGTGTGGGGCGCCATCAGTCACTGTGCAGATGCCTGCCTTACCAAGACTCCAAGGATAATCCCCTATTGGATGAGCGTCTTCCTTCTCTGCCTCTTCTGCTGCTGCTGCTGTTGCTGCTGCGCTCTCGACACTTACCGGGACTTACCGACCATGGATTAAACGCCTGCCTCGTTTAAAATCCACTTTGGGGCAACTTTGCCCGAGCGCCGATTTGTCTTGAATAAAGCAGATTATAGCGGGGATCGCCCAGTGAGTTATGCCCTTCGGATATGCAGTTAATTTCAACGCGTTGAAATAATTCAAAACAGGGAATTTAGAACAATATGAAATATTTCAAGCAGCAATACATTATCTTTTTAATATCGAAACACGTTATGCACGAGCTGTATTTCGATCTGACGTTATTATCGGTTTTTGGATCTCCTGACTATCTAATCAAGTGGGAGAGCGATTAATAAGAGCTCGACGTTCGAAACCGGAAATTCGATTCTCTTTTCTCCCTCCTGCCACGGAAAAACCCACGTACTTACCTCGATTCGAGACGATGCGAAAAATTGCTTTATGAGTAAGGAGGTCAACTGTGGATTCGTTCTGAATCTTGTCCTGTATCTAAATATAATTTTGATGTAGCCCCGATTACTTTTACCGATTACGGAGCTGATTACATTTTTGTCATTTGATATATCTATATGTGTTAGCCCCTAGATTGCACGTATATCCCAGAGAATATTCTTGTCATTTAGAGATTTCCTATGGTTTCTATATTTTTTCATGTGAATTAGGATAGACCGATGCCACCTACCTTAATTTTCGTGAAAAATGCTATATTATTTTGTTTCACTCAGCACAATTGATATATTTCTGTACTGTTAAGTAATAGTGGGGATTATTTTCATTTATATAGACAATTTTAAGCCGTTTTATTGTTTAAATGTTATATCAATGTTTTATATACATCACAAAAACTAAAAGAAAAAATTTATAATGATCCCAAAGTAAACTTGACCTCAAAAAAATTTCTTTAGATAGTAAAGTGAGTCCCTTCTGGAAACACACACACACATACTTTTTATGTCACCTTCATGACAGTACCACATTACACACTAAATGTCATAGTCTATATAAGTAGAAGTGAAACCTTAACTGTCAGTTTTAACAACAAACTTTAAAAAAAAAGAAAGTTGTAAAATAGTATGCATTGACCAAAGCTCGCCTTTGTTCGGAGACAATTTATTATGGATTACATCAAAGTCGTTTTACAACAACATCAATAACAAAACTAAGCTGGAATTCTAATAATAATCTTCAAAGCATGAACTCGATAATTGATGTCAAATTATCTCCGAGCAAATAACTAAAAGAAAATACATGACAAATAAAATAAACACTTATATTAACAGTACGAAAAAAAATATATATACTATATATCTAACGTACAAACACAAATAAAGTAAATGAGATGTTGCATATTAGTATCGATGTTACCTTTTATAGAGAGATTGAATCTGAATGTTTATAAATGTGTCTGATTAGAACTGACTCATACTACTTGAATTAAAAACAAGTAAATGTGACGCTTGATATAATATGTACAAGGTCGTTTAACCGTGCAGAGGCCGGAAGATGGATCCTCCACGAGCACAATTGTTACGAACTAAAGCAAAAAAAAAAAAGAAAGAAAATAACTAATAGAATACGAAAAAAAAACATTCTTGGTTTCTCCACGTAAAATGCGTGTGTGTATGTGTTGTTTTGCAGGTCGGCCAGACCCTTGCCATGCGATGTCGCTGCAGAGCCCGAGACTTCGACACTACAGGTCGAAAACCGCCATATTTCAAAAAGACAAAATTTAAAGCAATTCAAACGATTGTCCAGAATTTGTTTTTTTTCGCCAAGAGCTGCCAAGCAGTTAACTGCAATCAACACTCTTTCTCTCTCTCTCTCTCTCTCTCTCTCTCTCTTCACACTGTATCTTTCTCACTTTCGCTCTTTCTATATTTATATTATCTAGTTCGATTCAATTCTTACTTGCTCTCCTTATCTCTCACTATCTTTTCACTTTGACTATCCTTATATAACTATATATTTAATAACGTAACAACACTTTCTGTCGGGAATTTGCCATTTTACTTGTATATCCTTATTATACATTTATCGTTGAGCTCTGTAACATATTCCGCACATGCGTTATTGTATCGAATTTCTATCGCTAATAGCTGCAGAATCAACTTGTATATATAGATATATTGATATCGTGTGACACAGCCATCTCGAGTTCTCTGTATACACGCTTTGGAATGACGTGTTCCTTCGGTTTAATGCTAAGCGCCGAACGCGCCAACGCCTGTATTTCTAATTATTATATCATTGCTGTTACACGTTATTATTCGCTACTGCTATAATTATTTACATTGAGAAGCATTCTATATTGCCGTCTTCTGCTGCTGTATATACATATATTATCGCTATTTTGAGTGTTGATGTTGTCGTTGTTTTTATGTTGTTATTATTGTTGTCGTTACTGTTACTGTTACCGTCATCCTCATCCTCATTGTTACATTGTCGCCATTGTGTTATCTATCATTATTGTAAATAGTTCAATTCATTTGTTATTGTTTATTATCAGTCGTGTACTCATGAACTTCATTATGCGCCACAATTTGATCTGCCGATCTTAATACGTTAATAATACTACATATATATATATATATTATATATAGTTTAATGATGAATGATTTGTGCGACTGTAGAGTTGAACATTTTAAAATGATTAGCAAAATGACTTTGTTCGAGCAGTGTAGTTTGTAACGAACGTCTCCTCAGTTTTCGTGCTTTTTTCATTGCTTTTCTTTTCTTTTTAATATTGAAAATAGAGCTTCGCATATCGTAAATTACTTTGTACTGCGTAAATACAACGAATCATTCAGATACTTGCAGCCAATTATTTTACGCAAAGTATTTGGACACGGTAATGTTTCAAACTAGTCAATTCAACGAAAACTTGCTTACGAAATCGAGAAACTCAACTTACTGCCATTTTGAAACATCATATTATATTTTTTAGTTCGATACCACATCTCTTATTCAATTATAACACTCTCAATATCTCTTTATTAAGTGTTTAACACTTTTGCTTATTTTATTTTCGATCACATAATAATTATTTTCCAAGCCCAACGAGAAACAGCTTAATCGTTGAGAACAATTTAGCTTTTTGATCAAACTTTTATTCGATTCTAATTTGCATTATATTACAACTATACACTTTCTCTACTGCAAACTTCAAGAACTGTTTTTTAAACCCTATACGCTCTCTTTGACAACCTATATATATAAACAAACACGCAGACATCCTGTAAGTATGCAATTTATTAAAATCGTTTAACTTGTACATAAATGGCTCAATTTCCAAAAAAAAAAATAAAGAAATAAGGAAAGCATGTTTGAGGAAAAGCACGAAAATCAAGCAAGACGCGTGGACATATTTTATATATATATAAAAACGAGCGTTTGATTGGCATGGCCTGACAGCAACCTTCACAACCCGAGTTTTATACTTTCAGAACACGCGTGTGCACCTTCCTCTTCTTCCTTTTTTGACAGTTCTATCGTCGAGTTTATACACACATATATATATCTTCTTTTGTCTCTGGCATAAGAATCAAGCGAGAGTTTGAAGAAGCTTTTTTACGACGAAGCGCGGAGGTGGGTCGGGCGCAGATGTAACGAACTGACGGATGAATTTTGTGGGACTTTCAGGACCATGACGGCGATCTGCTTCGTCTGCAACCTGCCGATCCTGAGCCACCAGGTGGGCCTGGTATGGCAGGGTGGCAACGGCTGGGACGACCTCGTGCGCGAGCAAGTCGAGGAGTCGACCTTGAAGCAGCGGCTGGGTAAGTCATCCCGATTATTACAAATATTCCACTGCGGATGATTGTACCACTTGTGCCCTGAATACATCGAAAGTCTGCATCTCATCGGTACACAACGTCGCGGTGAATCGTAATCCTCGGCAGCGCTAAAAGCCTCGGGGTCATTCGAGAGCCCGCCGCATCACGCGTAATACGCGGACCGCGCGCGCACCAACAGCTGTTTGGAATTCCCGCGAACGGTCAGCCTCTCCGGGTCAAACAATTCGAGCGATGCGCGCGCGTTCCGGCCCCCCCTCCCTCCCTTAAGCTCGTTTAAACTACGCAAAAGCCACACCAGCCGCGGATGTCCTTCAAAGTCATTTTTCACCGATCCTCGTGCATTAGCGTACCTCGACACGCGCGGCCCCGCTAATGCACTTCGTTTCTCTATACACGAGTTTGCCACGGCTACTCGGCACTCGGAAACGTAGACGCTCTCTCGGGCTATTGTTTCTCCTCGCTCGGGAGAAAGATATGAGAGAGAAAAGCCCTCGGTCGGTCGTAATGAAAAGATTTATCACGGCGGTGCGGCGGTGTATACGCGCGCGTGGAGGTATAGAGATTGATAGTGGGTAGCGCGTACAGAAGCAGCTTCCTCCCCCCCCCCCCC
>UELU01141763.1:49456-131742 GCA_900490025.1 Megastigmus dorsalis
CCCCCCCCCCACTCGATGCGATACTCGCAGACCGCCGATTCGGGTCCAAGTGGCTTTTTCTGCACGTTGCGCTGCGTTGCGCTGGCCGCGAGCATGCATTTTTCATCAGATTTATATTTATGGAATTATTAATGGACCGATGTTTATTCATAAAAGAGCCCGAGCTATTTATTTTATCAATACGGCTATAGAGGGCAGAGAGTGTAAAACGAATGGGCCGGGAAATCACCCTTTTTCAGCGTACTCTATAAATATTGAATTTACTCCGAAAAGAGATATATGCGCAATACTTTGAGATCTTCTATATATTCTCTCATACAGATAGATAATAAAGTGGTTGTGGCCCGTGTGTCCCGGCAGGTACAGGTCGGAGGGACTCGGCCTCGCAGATCTCGCCGCCGAACGAGCTGCAGGAGCCACCGCTGACCCAGGGCAGACGGCGACGCTCCTCCCTGGCCCAGTTGACCGACATCCTGCGCGAGTGGGGCGGAGGCGGGAGCAGCAGCAGCAACAACAACGCCGCGAACAAAACCGGGGGGAGTACGCGCAGCAACAAGCTGAGCAGACGCGAGACCCTCGCCGACATAGCGAAATCGTTGCCCTGGTCCCGACAGACGACGACCGATGCCAGCCACTTGGCGACGCTGCGCAAGAGGCGCGAGAGCTCGGTCGACAGCGGCATCAGGAGCCAACTGTCGACCAAGTCGAGGCGCGACTCGGCCATCAGTGACTTCAAGAACGACCTCGCGAGGCTGTGGGGCAAGAAGGACGCGACGCCTCAGGCCCAGCCACCGCCTACCGTCATCTCGCCCACGCCCCGCAGAGGTACGAATTTCTTTGGCCGCGCCTCGGGCTGCGCTTAGCTTGGCCTATTGGCTATTTGCTCGATGGGGGAGCTTGACTATTCGAGAGCTAACAGTTGGAAAACCTTATCGAGGGATTTTTTTCTTTACGACGTATCGGCACAATCGGCCTTTTGTTTCATTCGAGTCCAGAATATTTGCCATCCTGGTGTTCCCGGTACACCGGCGAAAGTAAAGAGCTGTCGGTAAAGCCAGACTATAAAAGAACGACAACAGCGCGCGCTGGCGCCTTAGGAAAAATAAAGGAATGACTTTTGCGCGCAGCGGCTTCGCTGCCGAGAGGGGCTATTAATAACGTCCGGATTAGCGATAGCGAGAGAGAGATAGAGAGAGAGAGAGAGAGAAAGATGAGCCGAGGCGAGCCAAGCTAAAGTAGAAAAATCAATTGGCGCTCGGGAGAGCGAGCGAGTGAGGCGCACCTGAGCGCGCGTGCATATCCCAGAGCTTTTGTAATTTTCTCCGTCCTTTGCGTATATAACACACGGGGCGGGTAAGACACGTTGGAAGCATCGCTTCTCATCTCTCTCTCTCTCTCTCTCCCCCCCATCTGACTTATGGCAGCCTTTAGCCGAAAGCCATTCTTCAGACGGCCGATTCCCATTCATCGACTGCCTCCACTCTCTCGCGCATCAATTATTTTTATCCCGCCGAAAGATGGAGAGCAATTAGTGCAGGTCGACCGTCGGTAGCTTGCGAGCTTGCGAAACACCAGGCTCTTCAAATATAATGATTTATGTATTTGTTGTTTCGAATTGGTTAATGATACCATCGCATTGTTGCTGTTTACAATAAGATTGCGATGTATAACGTGGAAATTCTTAAGTCTCTGTGGTTTAAAAATGTTCAATGAAAGGAAGGATATATTTCGAGACAATTAAGAGTATAATCAATAACTTTTCTTTTTATAATAATTCACCGAAAGATTTTCTTTCGTTATTTTCTTATAACGATCGAGATAATGAAGTTTGATATATTTATAGAAAAAAATACATGTGAATTGTAAGCGTTTGTTTTTTGCGCGAAAATAAGTAGAGTAATAGTTAGCTCATTATTTCAAATCCCCTTTTTTTACGGGAAATCTGTCGTTGTATGGAACCTAATCATCTGATCCGTAACCCTTACCCCCTGAGGGCAGATTATGTCATTATTCGAAGCAAATTACATTTGCTATACATAGGGGACTATTAATACGGTCAGTTTTGTATTAAATCTGTTATCGCATTAAAGCTCAATCTAGGGATATATTCTTTCATGCTTTCTGTAAATAGAAAGCATTCTCATTATATTACATATATACGATAATCGCAGAAAATCTATTTTTGCTTCAGCTTTTATTACATGAATATCGAAACACAAAAGTGCAAAAAACACTTTTTGTTCTGATATATCGAGTTCTTTGGCAACTTCTACGCAATGATTATTCTTTACAAATTGATAAGTTTAAAAGACATTAACTTTATTTATGATAATATTTAAAAATATTAATTGCAAGCCATAAAACGTTATGAAGCATACGTGAATTTTTGCGATAGGTATGCGTGCATTAATTCAATCTTGCCTGATATATATTCTGTCGTAAAAACGAAAAAAAAAAAAAGAAATAGCCATACGCAATTTGAATGGAAAGTACGGTCAGTAGTTTAAAGCGCTCTTTACGAACATTTGCCGATAAAAATATATGAAACTTGGGCATAAAAATTACTTCCGAAAAAGTTACTCATAACTTTAAACTACTTTCGCGCTCATGAAACCTCGCAAGAACGTTTCACTCGATAAATTTTAAATACACGTTATAACAGTTACGACACACGTATGAAAGAAAAATAAATATATACATTCGGGAATAAGTCTCGTGACGATAATCAGTCACATTCAAAGATCCACATCGAGCAAAGCGCAAGATCCCAGCAACGCATATATATATAAGTACTGAAAGCTTCGGTTATCCACGGCAGGTTCGGGCGAGTCCAGAAACTCGCGACGGGGCTCGGGCGAGTCCGCGAGGTCGAGGAGGGATTCCGTTTACGGGGCGAGCGGCACCGGCAGCGGCACCATCGAGCGGATCCATCATTGCCGGCACCACAAGCGCCGACAGTCCCAGCAGTCGGTCGAGCTGAATCCGACCAGTGGGGCAGGGAGCGCCGCCGCCAAGTACTACAGGAGCGATCAGCGACCGAGCGCCTCGAGTACCGATAGCGCCGCCAGCAATGCCGTCAGGTAAATCATGGAGACGAGCGATCGATGCCTTTGGGGATTTGTGGCTGTTGTTTTATTTTGTGGGGACGGAAGGGAGGGTAATTGCAGCTGACTGCAGATCTGCTTTTCCTCGATCATTGGGGGATTGGAAAGGTTGATGTTTTTAAGAAATGGATGGATGATTGTTTACTCGCTCGATACGTGGAAACTACTTTACCGATCGTTCAAGCTGCATGATAATGTCTCTATGCTATGGATGTGATAGTTTCTCAGTTTGATTTGAAATTCAGCGTGGAGAAGAATATTACTTTAGATTTAAAAAATAATGAAAAATTTTCCAAACGTTTATAATTAATTAAAAAAATTCCTTTTTAAATGATGTCTTGCCACATTGGACTTTATCTACTTGCGGATCTTTCAAATGAGATATTTACGATAGAATTTCATCCTCCAGATCTGTATTAATCGGAAAGAATCACGCTACAAGCAGTATAACAGGATTGTCCACACTTTTGTTGCAGAGATCATCTGGAGGCCCACAAGTCGCAGAACGAAAGATCGAGCAGCTTCGAGGGCAAGACAACGGCAGCGGCTCAGACGACCTCCTCGACGATGACGACGACCGCGACTATGGCGACGAGTACGACGGACGTGAAGCACCTGAGCCTCGAGCCGAACATACATCCGCCGACGATCGTCATGTCGTCGGTGACGCCACCCGCGGTATCGCCCATAGCACTCAACAGTCTGCCCCTGCCGGGAACAACGGCCTCCGGTGGCTCGAGTCCCATCGGCTCGCCCAACATCAGCGGCACACCCTCGCATCCGTTGCTCACTACGCGAAGGGACTCCACTACTCAGGTACAACCGATTTCCGCTATTTCAGATATTCAACTTCGTGCTTGTAGTTTTGCGGTCAGCTGTTGATGTAGTTTTTTAGAAACGAAAAAGTTATATGCGATAATTGTAAATATTGCACAAATTTAATCTTACATTTTTCAAGTCTTGCTATCAATCAATAACTTAAGTTTCCTGACATTTTTTCCACGGAATAATTTTGAAATTGTCGCTTTTCGAAAGTGCACTGCCGCATGGCTTAGATAAATTCAATAAAAATGTGATGCTCATAAATCAAGAACATTTTATGCTGTGGAAGAAATGAAAAGCTATATAGTAATATAATATACCAATAAAGAAAATAGATTAGGAAGCTTTGCAAGTATTAAATGAAAGTAACGTATCGGGAAAAATTAATGACTCTTGTTAATAAAATAAACGGGTTTTAAATATTTACCAAACTACTTACTATTGATATTCACTTTAAAGTTATATTGATAAAAATAACATTTTTAAACAAGAATTAAGAAAAGAAACTAACTTTTATAACATAAAAGCAACACTACTGAGTGTCGTTAATATTAATTTTAGTGTTATTATAAGACGAAGGAAACATCGCCGAATAAATTAAGATTAACAAGACAAGCAACAGCAATAGACGAATCCTTACCACCGCCTGGCCGGCGAGGAAGTCAACCAACTTTATCTCCGGATCCCGATGACGGAGGCAAGTACACGAAAACACTTCCACATCTTGTACAAACTTTTTATCAAAGTTAAACAATACTTTGACAGCCACGAGCAAAGGGCTATATTTTCATTAGCAATTTATTAATGTGTTTCGTTGCAGGTCGCAAAGCGAGGAGAGACTCTCTCAGTCCCGATTCGGCTTCTTACCCAAGACGTCGCGATTCCAGGAGTCATTTGAGTCCTGATAGAAACGCTGTTGACAAAAGAGATATAAGTCCTATAAGGACGAGAAAGGGGAGGCTGAGAAGACAATCGACATCAATAGCGGGACGACCACCAAGGTAAGATAATATTTTTCTCTTTTTTTTTCGCCCTCTACCCAATCATATACTAGCAAAATTCGACCTTTGTCCTTTTTTCGCCTCAGGCTGTAAGAATGTAGTCAGACGAAATTATCTATTTTTATAACAAAAAGTAGCTGAGCAGCTTTTCGTTAAAAAAAAATATTAATGTGAGGTGGCTCTATCGATCGCCAAAGAACAGCATAAAAATTGTAATATTTTATATTATTTAACGTCGCTATATTTAAGCGAAGATTATTTGAAGCTTTATTATGATAAATTACATAACGTCGCTACATAATTGCACTGTTTCGTTACATTACTGATATAAATGATCTTGAATTTCCTGTTAGCCTCTTTTCTTCCGTCAATATTATATTGCATGCTTACCACTATGCTTTTAATGAGGTTCGGGTCGAAGAAGAGAATGACAGAGAGTTTTATGTCAAGATCAATCGTATCAGTGGTGTAACAAAATATTGCAATCATTTAGCGACGTTATGTAATTTATTATAACTGAGAAATAACGCCCGAAGAAGTAGGTATACCGTAAAAACCTTCGAATCATCGCAATAAACCAATATTGTTTTCAAATTGTAATTTGTACGTTGCTCTTTGACGATCGACAGAACCACCTCATATTATTCAACGAACCACCTATAATTATATCCAAGGAACGATAAATTCCGTCATATATCGTTATAAAATATTTCTTTCTAAGCGCTTATCACATGTTTGTAGATCTCCTGATAGCTCGTCATGTTCATCGAGAGATCCGAGTCCATGTGGTCGTCCCCCGGGAAGTACACCACACGCACCTGTGATAAGAAGACAATCAACGACGGAAGAAATTTTAATAGCGCGCGGTTTCCGACGTCAAAGCACTACCGAAGAGATGATACGTTGTCGAAATTTTCGAAGACAGAGTTCCCAGAGCGACGACCAGGTACTTAGGGTATATGTCCCAATTGCTGCCATGTTAAGGGCAACTATTTTACTACTCTACTATTTCTATTTTTCGTTTGTTTATATATTATTTCGGGCACAAAGAGGCTCAAGGAATAAGTCACCTTTCTCAATATGATTATAATATTGGTCGATATGAATGTTCAATAATTAGAGTTTATTTTGTTAATAAATGTATTTTGTTGAAATTATGATATAAAATATAGATTGAAGTATTAGGCTATAAGATGGTATGATCAGTGATGATACGGTGGATACCTACTTTATCACTTTAAGATTATTGATTTTTATTGAAAATTCAAGTTTTTTTTTTATTTAAACTTATCGAAGTCCTTTTCAGACTTACACAGCTACCAAATTCAATTTGTTAATGACAAAACTAAAATATTCACGTGTCTTTGCATTTATAATTTTCTATGTTTTTTTAATTTTTACGAAAATAAATTGGATAATATAATTTAGATTTATTATATTAAGTTTTACTTTTTAAGAATATTCAAGAGTAATTATTGAATAATTTCATATTGTTTATTTTATACTCCATAATATATTATTGATTTTTCCTTAAGCTTCGACCGTGCTGCTCGCTTCTTATGATCTTTCAGCTGTATAAACTGCTTTACATTGAAAATGTTATAAAAAGTTACAATTTATGTAAATTAAAATATTAAGATAAATGTTAATTATTGGAAAATTTATATTTTTGCTGCTTAACAAAATATGTCCCAAGTGCTTTAATGTCAAATCTGTACATTTTTCCTGTAATTCAAATTGTGTTAACTGTTACACGTAGTAAAGTAAAAAATTGATACCTGTACCATAAAAGCTGTAAAATAATAACTTGATCGGTTTTTTCTATGATTTTGATTAATTTTTATTTTTTTAAAACCGGCTAAAAAAAGATTTTGCACATTGGTCGTTGATGTTTTGTAGGTACAAAGATATCGAGGGCGACGGGACAGTTCGGCACAAATAACGGATGGAACTTTCGCTTCCATGACAGTTGAAACGTCGAGTACTTTTTTTGACACGAGTACACAGACGGGTAAGTCTTTATTAAATTTACGACGCGTTTCAGTGAATAATGGCTTAAGAGCGGATTCGCTTGACAAGTATAAAAGCATTATTGCTAGTTGGGAATATCTTATAGTTTTTTGTCCTTCCTTCAAGAGTGATTAAATTCTTAATGTCTGCTTGAGATTAATTGCGGCTGTAGACCGATATCATAATATCTTAATGAAATCACGTTAATGCGTTCGCATAAGAAGCTAAAGCCCGCGGTCAATAGTATTAGCATAATCTAGAATTCATTTCAGATTAGGGGAAATCCACGAAGCTTATATGCTCGTTTCCCTAAATATTTTCTTCTTTTTTATTTCGTTAAGATATTTTCTGTTTAAAAAATAAATGCATATAATAAAGAAAATTACATTCCCGTGGATAAACGTGATACCGTTGATAACAAGAATTCTGACGCAAACTATATCATAATACAGAATTTCAAAAGGATGAATGTTACCTGTGTAAACATACAAAGCAAGTAGATGCTTGGAAACTAACATATCATTCATCTGTATGTAATATTAGATTGTTCTCGAGAAGTTAGAAAGACTGCTTAATAATTTCAGCATTATTTATATAATTCTAAGAATGCGCACATTTTGTTCTTATAAAAACGAGCCAATTCAGAATAACAAGCGATAACTGTATATTATTCCTAAACTAGCTGCTTGTTCACCCTGGACCTTTACTAAAAAGGGAGAATTTTCATTACCGACGATACAGCGAGTTTGAAATTTACAAAATCTCAAACATGCATACATGATTGGAAATCAATAATCGAGCGCTCGTTCGGTAAAGCAGACCGGTAACAAGGGTATATTCGTCCCACATCCCTCTCAAGTTTCTTCTTCGAACCCTTTGTCAGTCTCGCTTCCCGTACACCACCAAAACCTCCACCTCGCAACTCTAAAAAAAAAAAAGGAAATTGTAAAAAAGTGAGGGTTACGAGCTCGTTGAAATCCAGCGTCTCGAAATGAAATCTCGCGCCACATCGCGTCCGAGGTAAATAATCCAGCTGCTGGTGGTTCTTTCATCGAAAGTCGACGCCTGCGCAGCTTCCCAGCTCGTCTCCCCCTCGCTGGCCGTATCCACGAGGTAGCGCTCGCAACTCGCTCCGCTGTTGACAACACAGAAGCAGTAGCAGCAGCAGCACTAGCAGAAGGCAGTGGCGAAAAAGCAGCAGCGGACAGCAGATAGCGATTCACACACACACACAGAGGGAGAGAGTAGAGCGCGCGAGGTAGTGTGGCGAATAGCGCGCCTGTTTCTGTGCCAAAAGAGCCCGTAAACTGTGCGGTTGTGGTGCGCGTAGCAGCCGAACGTGTCGGAGGATGAAGGACCAGGAGGAGGAGCAGCAGCAGCGGCAGCACCAGCACCAGCAGCGGGAGGACCAACAGCAGGAGCACCAGGAGCTGTACAGCCATGGGAATACGGAGGAAGGAGCTGATCGTCCGGTCGATCCAAGACCCTTGTACCCACCAGCAGCATCAGCAGTCGAGATTAATTAGGGGAGCCATCCATTGAAACGGTAATTAAGCCAGGAGGAGAGATAGTCTCCCTCCCCGAGATAGTCGGACTCTCAGCTCCCGTCCACGGCACGCATGCCTTTGACCGACACAATTTCTCCCTCTCTCTCTCTCTCTCTCTCCCGCTCTCCTGTAACTCGCAACTTTCTTACCCTCTATAAATCCATGAGAGACAAGCGTACTTGCGTAGGCGTGTGACTGTGACTCTCTCCGTGTGTGTATGAGTGTGCACACGGTAGGTGATAAAAAGGTTAGGTTGATCCACTTAAATAAGTTCGGCCCGAGCGCACCAGTCCCGTTTATTTACCCGTGGAAAACTCGCTCCCAAACCCAGGAAGTCTATCCCTCTCTACCTACCTCCCTCCCACCCTCCCGACTGTCCGCGTGTCTAGTGACACAACCCACCCCTTCTCTCTCTCTCCCTCTTCCAAGGCAGCCAAGAAGAAAAAGAGACGAGCGGAGGGGAAAAAAATGAAAAAGAAGAAGAAGAAGAAGGGAAAGGGGCCTCGAGAAAGAGGGAAAAATCAACGAAAGTGCTATCGGCGATGCGAGACGTATACGAGCGATCGATCGCACGGGGGATAATAACAGAGAGAGAGAGAGAGAGAGAGGGAGGGAGGAGGTAGGTGCGAAGTCCACAAGCCAGCGCTAAGGACAGCAGGAGCCTCGTAACCGCGAGTCGAGCCGCTGCCGCCGCTGCTGCTGCTGCACACGGTTGGATTCGCGTGCCAGGCGAGCGTTAGAGTAGAGCGGCAGCAGAGCTGTCCCGCCCAAGTCGCGCGAGGACACAACCACTTGTGGACTTGAAAGAGAGAGAGAGAGAGAGAGAAAGTGGTCGCGGCCCAAGAGAGAAAGGACGAGTCCGCGGCCGGTAGCGGCGCATCTCTTTTCCCTCTCGCTCCACATTTTCGCGCGACTGCTCCATAACGTGTGGCGTGCGAAGAGAGAGAGAGAGAGAGAGAGAGAGAGAGGGAGAGAGTGAACTAGTCGCGTGCCAGCTCGCAGTTTCGCTCGAGAGCCTCGCTCCTGCCGCTGCCGCCGCCGTGCGCTCGCCTTCTTATCGCGATTTCCGCGCGCCTGCACGGACGGCTTATTGTCTGACGCGATAACTGGCCCGATGCTTCATTCATTAGGTGGGTGGAATCGCTCTCCCGGCCCGATGGTCTCTGTCTATGTAGAGTGGACGAATTTTCGAGAGTATTTTGTTTTTTTTTTCCTTTCCACCGACCGCGGTTCCTATTCCGTTTATACTCTCTTTGGCACAAGTACGTGTGTGTGTATGTCGGGGTCAGGTTAACCAAAGCTGTCTCCCACTCTGTGTGTGTGTGTGTGTGTGTGTGTGTTTGTTATGGCGATATTATTGCCTCGTTTGCATGCGCGCGGCCCGTATATAATGAAAAACTTCTTTGATGGAGATTTTTATTTCGCTCTCTCTCTCTCTCTTCGCTTCTATATACCTTTTTTATTTTAATGCGGCGGTCGCGCGGCGCGGGCTGGCTTTTAAAGAGGTATCCGGTCGATTAGATGGCGATACGCGCGACGACTATGCGGACCATTTTTAACGATAAAAGCTTTTTTTTCGTTCCGTTTATGATTTCGCGGGGCACACAATCGCTGCGGCGGTTTTCCTTTTGCTAGGCTGCCTTGTTCCGCACGGCTCTCTTTGTTTGGGAAATCTAATTGTTTTTCCTTTTACGCGGGTATACATCGTTATGCGAAGGGGGCGGATAGTTTTAATAATGGAATAGAGCCTAATAAACTCGAGGGAAAGTAAGATAACTCATACTGAAATTTCACAAATTAACATAGATAGGCTAACTATAAATATGCACGATTAGTAGATAACTTCCGAGTGAGGTCAGACAGCTCACGTGAATACAGTTATAATACGTGCGCGCTAATTTCCAAACTTGAGGGTATGGTGATATCAGCTTTCCTGCGGCTTAGAAGGGCCTAACTCTCTTGCCAAATCATTCCTTATTCCCTGATCCGTATACGTATTTGCTTGGCTTCCACCCTGACACGCTTCGCGATTCATCCCCCTCCCCCCGCCTACTATTTAAATATTTTTCGAAATACGTGCAGGGTTTGAAGTATACCGAAATATAATCAATGCATTGAAAACGTATTTGCAAAGAAAATGAGCCCCGGTAAAATGAAAATCGGTCAAGTGGCTGGTTCTGTATCGTGTGACACCGTCCGACGAAAAATAAAAAAAAATAAAATTCCCGACACCCGTAGATTTTGTACCGATTGAATCTGTTCATCTTTTTATCGCTGTAACGTGTTTCGCGCTGCAATCGATATACTTGAAAATTTTTAAATTTCAAAACTAAACTAAAGTTTTAGATTAGTAGTAAAAAATACGACGTACTGTAGCTCGGTAGTCGTATATCGAATTTACCTTCGTTACAGGGGGAAAAAAAAATCAATTTCTCGTGAAATGTTATATTTTTATGTATCTTTCATGGTAATACTCGTAACAATTGAAAATGTATTACGGAAATAAACATTCTTTTTTCTGATCGTATAGCCTATATCCTTGAGAGAAGGAGTTGTGTGCTGTTGTTTTTTTGCTGGAATCTAGGTATACACTTTTCTCTTTTCATGACAGTCCGCGGCAAGTACGGATATTGCGCGACTACCATTTGTTATTGCACAATATTGATAATCTATATTCGATTTACGAGAATTGTTAGTGGTAATATTCATTAGGATAGATACTATCGCGTTTTATTAACTATCCTCGATCTTTTTCTTTTTTCAATACCTTTATGATGCGTTTAACGTAAGCATGAAATTCTCGGGACTTTAGCTTTCATTTAGGTCAATGTTGCTTCCATGCTTTGAAGCTATATTCACTTCGAGTTTATGATTTTAAAACGTACTGTTTATAGTTTATCATATTAAAAACTGTGCAGACTTTTATTATCGTGCTCGATATGCTCTATTTTAGGCCAATTAATATCGACTGTGTACACGAATAATTTGAGTGAAAAATGATTTAAAAGTTATTGAAAATGTATTTCAGATCTGCTATACCTCAAACTTAAAATTGATATTATTTTTATCTAATTCAAAAATATTAAAATGTAAGAAATTTAACTCAGGTTAATAATAATAGCTTGAAATTGAACGACATTTTACTTAAATCAAGTAAAATTTCTTCTATTGCACTTAAACGTGGTTGTTTTCGCAAGGAGAGCAATATCTTGTTTTAAAAAGAGTTGTTAAAAAAAAGAAGGAGTTTAAAAGGTTTCTTGTTTTTATGGTAAGGAATCCTTTTTAATGTAAAATTTATTTTTCTCGCGGTGAATGAAATTCTTTGTATTATGAGCCACAATTCCGGCTGAAAGGATCGCCTTTCCCGGTATATTAAACTGGCTTACTTGAAACTCGCTAAGAAAAGTGATTTCTCACTCTCCTCGTTCTCTCTCACTCTCTCTCTCTCTCTTTCTCCGAGTTCGGAAATTAGAGTTACTTCTCCGTCCTCGAGCTACCGAGATTTTTTAATTCAATTAAAACGCGTAAGCAATAAGATCTTTAACGCTCCGCACATCGCCACAAAAGTGGATTATTCGATCAATTAAGAATTATATTCTTCTTCCCTGGAAATCACGTCTAAAAGACAGCTAGCGGTGAGAGAAACTCCACTAAAACTTAATAATGGCTGCACATTCAATTCAATTACAAAGAAATTGATTAACTATCGGTAATCCTCGGGAAAAGTTTCCCCCGCGCGAAATTAACGAGATTCTTTAAACGTCCTACACTTTGGAGGAGTTGGTCTCTCTCTCTCTCTCTCTCTCTATCTCTCTCAACTTCTCGTTAACGCGTCGTGAACGTTATACGCTCGATTTCCCGACGATTCGTTCAATCCTCGCGAACAATGCCGTGCACACCTTATAAACAGACGTTTCCCTTCTGAACAAAAAAAAAGCAAGAAAGAAAATTCAGCTCTCCGCCATTAATCTACCTTCCAATAAAATGCGAAACTGCCCCGTCAGTCCGCGCCTTAAAAAAAAAAACTAGCCAAAGTTTTTGTTTGCACCGTGTAGTTATAGAGTTCATAAGAAAGCCATCGAAAAAGTAGCCTAAGAAAGTCAGGGAGCTGTAATTTCTTTTTCCAAACGGGGCCAGAGTCAATAAGTCGCGCGGGCGCACAGCTATAAAAGGGACAACTCGCACGCAAACTTTTCTTCCAAGCACTCGCAGCCGCCGCCGCCGCCACCGGCGAAGACGTCCGATTAATCTCTACGGAATTATCGCCTGACTACTCGGAAGAGAACACACATATCATCGTGTCGGTATGACCTGTAAGAAAAACATGCCCACTTCGATCCCATAAATTCGATCCTCGTATATATGTATACACGGGGGTTTTTCGCCGAAAAGCGACCGAGTTTATCTTTACAAAATTGTCGTTTCATAGCGTCTCGAGTGAGATTTCAGAAGAAGAAAAATCGATCCACCGCAGACTCTGCACAATTTTATTCCGGCGAATCATTGCGCTTCGACGCGGGATAAAGGAATCCTTTCAATTTTCAAAACTGCCTTCAAATCTTTAGCGATATGATATTTCTCGGTCCCATCCATTTTTGAAATAGAGATCCCTCTTCGCTCCTCCTCCTCCTCCTCCTCCTCCTCCTCCTCCTCCTCCGACCTTATTTATTTAAGTTATGCCGTTGATTCGAATAAGCGATGCCGGAGAGGCAGTCATGCCTTTAGCGTCTTCATAATGCGTTTATAGGCGGCTTTTTAAAATTGATAATCCTCGCGTCGTCGTTATATCGGGGCTCGTTTATCATCCCGCGGGCGGACTCAAAACGCCCGCGCGCTCCTCGTTATATAAACTTGGGGATATAGCAGTAGGCGAAGCCGAATGAAACATTGCAGCAGACGAGACGTTATAGTGCCTTTTCCGTTTGGCCGCTCCCCCTCCTTCTCTTTCATCCCTCGTTTCTAACTCGTAAATATACCCGCTTTCTCTCTCTCTCTCTCTCTCTCTCTCGCTCTCTCATGCCTTATTGCCGGCCTGAGCTAGTAAGCACATTTCTCGCGCCTTTCCGCTTCTTCCTCTTCTTCCCTCGGCCTCCCCCGCCTCGGCTTTGCGCGCACCTTTACGACGTGGCGAACTCACGATTTCGTTTACTTTTCCCATCCCCCGCCCCCTCCCTCTCTCTCGCTTTCTCTTTTCTCTCTTTCTTTTATTTATCTCCCTTTTTTTTGCTCTCGATTTGGTTCTTTGACAAATGTTCCACTGATCCAGGGGATGCGTGATTCCTTTTCTTAGGGCTGTAAATCCAGAGACGGTGGACGTGTCTAGTCGTCTGCTGCTGCTGCTGCTGCTGCTGCTGATTGAAAAAATGCCCTCGCATCAATTCGAGAAAAAAGATTATTATGTAAATGCGCTGTAGGTGTAAAAGTGAAAAGAGGTTTTCGCACGGTGACGTATATACGCGGTGGGGCACGTTCTGCGAACTATAGAAAACTGCTTTGCGTAACGTTTGATGCGCGCGGCGTAATTAAAAGCGCGTATATTTCTTTTGTGCACCGATAAAAAGCTTTACGGGCCGCCCGTCGTAAATCATTGAAATCCTTCATCTGTAATATCGAATTAAATTCATTGGAAATTCGCAATTCTTCGACCTGCATAATAGTTCGGTAGGAAGAAAGGAATTAATCACTTTTGTATCAGAGGGTATTTCAATTAAATACTTAAATACCTCTGTCTATGGGTCTGATTTCCTCAAATCGAACAAGGCGGAGTAGCTTACAGGCGAAATTGAGTTCAAGCATCGACGAACGAATGGGAAGAAAGGTAGGACGATGGGGTTAGGGTTAGGGAAAAGGTCGTGAAGTGTACGCGGCGAGAATCGGGAGCACAATGTTTTTATTATGGGCACGACGGGCGATGGTTGAAAGTTTATTGATTGCTCGGCGTTGTGTAACAACTGTTTCTGTTATTCTCTGTTATGCGATTATATCGCGAGAACCTGTGTGTGCGTGCTATATGTGTGTATCGTCTACACGTCGGTCGTATTAAAAAGATTGTTTTTGAGCGATGAAACGCGCGGGTCTCGAGTCCGACGTTTCTCCTCTCTTTTTCGTCCTTATAGCACAACTAGCGTGATAATCGTTGGGTCGTCATTTTTTTAATCCATTAGACTCTCGCGGTTAATGTGAATGCACGACGACGACGCGGCCAACGTGTTCCGATATTTCATTTTTTTTTTTTTTTTTCAGAATTCATCCGCCATGCGGGTATAATTTTTAAAAGTGCTCTCCCTTTCACTGCCTCGAAATTGCGTATTTCTGTTTAACGGAAGATATAAAAATGTTTCGTTTGTATTTTTCGACAGAAATCGATGCGTTCGATTTGCGTATTTTTGTTTTTGTTTAAAAGCTCGTTGTATATTTAGGGTCGCAGGATCAATCCGTTGTTTACGCCAACAGCGGGTATAACTGAGTTTACTGTAAATATATAGGCAAATAAAACTTTACTGCATCGCTAGCATTGTTTTACCCCCCCATTTTGATTTCGATTATCCGGCGGGGCTTAAAAATAAACTGGCTAACAAGCTGGTATATTTCGCTTCCTTAAATAACTGTGGGGATTATTATGGTTTGCGTTATTAAATTACTTTGCGAATAAAATGTGAGTGCGCTTTATTATTTTCTTCTTTAATTTTAGAGTAGTTCGTAAGCGTGTAACGGTCAGTATAGGGAAATTGCTTTATTCGGAATATTTGCTGAAATATCTTGATGCAATTTTTTTTTTAAAATTCATACAAGCAAAACTATAAAACTTTTTGGCTTGGCAAAACCTTTTGGAAGCTATAGCAGTGTATCAGAACGAAAACTGATTCAGTCTCTGAGCTTTACTTTTACAACCTGATCAAAATGGTTCGGCATTGGCTTCGTTTAGCAGTTCTTCAAATCCTCAAACATTTTACTATTGCACCGTACGCAAATATATCTAAACCGGCAATTTTAAAGATACTGTAAAATTTTTTCTGTATCAAAATAAAACATTCTCACCTTTACATAAATTCAAATAAACGTTTATCTATCAGTTATTTTTTTCTATATAACAAAATATCTATAACATATAACACTTTTTTTTTTATCATTATCAAATATGTCTCAGCAAAATTTGATAATATTACACTCCCATAGGATTTCTCACTCAGCAGAAATCAGATTTCTGCTTTTCGCGAGATTCGCCCCCTTTTACGTATTAAAATAAAATAGAGAAGCCACATCGAGTTTAAACGCAGAAAGAAAAATAAAAATCTGACGAAGTTTGACGTGATTCGATAAGAAAGCTCTGGTCGTGGAGAAGAGAGAAAAATGGTTACCTAAGCTCGCGAGTATACGAGCCCTTAAAAGCCAAGCTGCAAATACATAAATCTAGACTCGAAGGAGAAAAACTTTCCAGACTCACTATTAGACCCCGAGTGTGTCACCTACCGCGCACACGTACACACACTCGCACGCACACACACACACATATATATATATACATATAACGAGACAACAATGTTGATGGACCCTATAGTTATGCTCCGCACCATTAAATTTCCACGAGCGTGAAAAGGCTTTTTCCCAGGTCCCCTCCTCCGCACTTTTCCTTCCGCGTGCCACGTCAGAACGACGCGTGAAAAATAGTATTTACTATACGACCGGATCCGAGCGTAACGCACGCAGAGAGAAAGAGAGAGAGAGAGAGAGAGAGGATATATAATAAGACGAAGAAGAAGTGGAAGTAGTAGTGGTAGGCATTGGGGGAGGGGATGGAAACACTTGTGGATGCGCGAGCGAGGCGACGAAAGGAGAGGATATATATGTCTATGTATATATGTATGTATGTATATAGGGTGAAGCTCCTGTAGTGACTGAGTGTCGCGGCAGTGAAGAGACTGAATGGAAAATTCAATTCACGAGATAATCGAATTATTTTCCAATCCCTGTTTAATGCCCGGCTAATGGGCTTTTAATTGAAAAATTTTTCAACGCGCCCAGATCTTCGATCCAACCTTTCTCTGTCTACGTCTTTATACGCGTGTCTGTGTGTGTACGTGTGTGTACACGTCTATATATAAAAGAAGGTCCACGAGGGAGAAAAATCGCGTTATCTCCGGCTGTCGGTCGAGGTTAGCCGGCTTTATTATTCTCGGCGGGTGTAGCGCGCGGCCGGATGAAAAGTGAAGAAAGCTGTTTTTTCGGGCTATAGGGACGCCGAGTGTCCGTGCGTGTGTGTGTGTGTGTGTGTATTTATGTATAGCAAGCGGCGCATCGCCGGCACGTATCTCGAGGATTTCGACGATACCCAGGCCTCTGTATGTGCGCGAGCTTTTCTCTCGGGCTGCGATGAGGAGGGAAAAAAAAGCTTACAGCGCCCAGTCTGTGCTTTATCGGTTATTTATTCGTGGATTCGTATAACGCCCGCTTCTTCTTCTTTGTTTAAAATCTCTTCTTCTTCTTTAATATTAACGAGCTGGGCCGTCTTTTGCGCTGAACGAAGGTGTGGCGAGAAGTTTGAATTCGGCCAGGTTTTTTACCCAGCTTTAATAAATGCAAGCAGGGAATGTTTGTTGTAAGATGACGACGGGGATTAAGAAATTCAGGATGAGAAAAATTAGATTGGAACACAGGGCTTAGCGTGATAATTGCAGTAAGGATGCGAGCCGGCGAAGTGGAGCTGAAAGTTAACGCGGAGAATGTGAAGAAAGGCCGCGCGCCGCGTAGTCTGACTAATCCCGGACTTTTCACTGAGAATCTCTTGATCCGCCAAACGACCTTTTTCTCATTCGCGATAAGTCACACGCATTATCCAACGACGAAGCTTTTTTTTGTTATAATTAAAATATAGCACTCGTTCATACACGCGTTAAACCAGGAATAACTTTTCGTGAAAATTCCAGCTCTTCGCCAACAAAAGAGAATCAAGTCTGAAAATGAAGTTATCAAACTTTCCCACCCGATCGAGCCCCTAAATTCTAAAAAAAAAAAAACTTTAGGAATCTCGGTATAGCGTAGCAAATTACTCCGCGTCATGGCAATTTCGCATCCGCGCGAGTTATGAATAAAAAATGAAAACTTTCCCTCCCTGCGACGATCTGCTTTTCTAAACTAATACAGGGGCCTGGAAAAAGCTCGCTGATGTCGCTCTCCTTTGAATTCGTCCACGGTAAAGCGATAAAGTTGCAAATAGGCGAGAGAGAGAGAGAGAGAGAGAGAGAGAGAGGCAGGCTCGCGCAGCTCGTCATCGGGAATGGAAATTGATTCGCGCCTTGAACTCGCGCACAGCAGAGGAACCTCGAGCGAATCCTTTTAACGCTCTTCCCGATGCGCGTACACAGACACGTAGTCGCGTGCGCGGGATATCGTTTATTGTGTATATACACCGTCTGTTTACTCGCTTCATTTACGGCGTTAGCGATAGGTATAGAGGGAGGGAGAGGACAGAGTCAGTGTTTGCTCGGGCGCGCGTCGTTAAAGTGAGCTAAAATTTCGTAACGCTCGGCAAAGTGAATCTCATCCGGTTTTTAGCGCTCGTCCCGATCGATGCTTGACAAACTCGATGTTTTCTCGGCTGCCATACGTACAGGGCTTTTTTTCAGCTGGAATGGATATGCGCGTGGATTTGTTTGAGGGAGTGGAAGGAAACGGCGGGACTGGCGGTTCGAAGGCCATTATCGGAGTTTCTGCGGCTTGTTGTATCCTGGTGTATTGCGTGTGTGGTGATGTTTTCTGCAGGGCGTGTATTCGAGTCCTTTGATGCGGATTGAATAAAATTGTACAAGTGTTATTGCTGTCGAATGAATGTCTATTCATTCGACGTGTGATTGATGCATAGCTGGTAAATGTTTGCTCTTTTTAATTAATCTCTGTGAGCTAATCGAATAATATTTAAAATAAAATAAATATTATTGCCTTCGGTATATATGTGTTCGGTATTGCATAAAATACATTTCTCCCTCAGTAAAAAATCACAGGATTTATGTATAGATTGACAATCTATACAAAAAGCAACATAATCTTTTAAAGTAGTCATTATGTAAAGCGAAAAAAAAATCACACCTCGTATAAATGCAATTGTTAAATTTTCTTATTATATATTTTAATTAATTATAAAAAGTACAGTTATCGAATCTCCCCTTCGTCGTCTTTTATCGACACAACAAACCATCAAAACGAATGTCGCTGTATAAAAATCCAATACCGATAAAATCATTGCCGTGAATAAACAAAAACTAGGCGTTACATTCAAGTCAGTGCAAGTCGTTCCATATTTGCAAGTAACTCGACGTCGGGAGAAAAGCTTCGCTTCTTCGTTCTTTCTTTCTTTTGGAATGTGCAAAAGCGGAGCGCTTTATATAGTCTAGCGCTGGCAACGCGGGAGAGAGAGAGAGAGAAGGATAGAGCGCGGCCGTCTCGCTTAAGAGAGTGAAAAAAAAATAAGACAGACGAGGAAAGCGTCGAGCGTCGTTTGAAAGATTAGACTCGCTAAATGGAAGGCGATAAAGCGGCGGAACGCGTGGGTGGCTTTAAGAGGGAAAGTAGATCGGGCAAATCGGGTCTTTTCCCCTCTCTCTTGTTCTTTTTTTCTCTCTTGGACGAATCAACATTCGAAATATTTCGCTTTATAACGATCTTTGCTTCCGATTTCTGTCAAGTTGTTGAAGGTGGTTTTCTGTATTCGCTTTGCTCGTTCGTTGACATCAAGTCGTGATTATGTTGCAGTGGTGTTTTTTGCATCAATAGGTAAAAAGATGTGAATTTTAGCAATCTACAGACAGTTTCACAGCGTATAATTATAACAAAGGATGAAGGTATAATCGAGTACATGAAGAATGTTCTTAGATGAACTCGTTTCTTTCATGTCCCAAATTTACACGTAAATTGTTTCTCGTGCATGGAGGAATCGATCAATCTATTTCAAAACTTGATTTAGAGACTTATTATTGAATAAGGGAAAAGTAGATGCATGGAAAAAATATCAACTTTCACGATCACTTTTCTAAATGTTTGCCTATTGAAAAGTTTCATTACTGATATATATACATAAAAAACGGCTTACGCTTATAAATAATAATATACATATAAAATCGAATACGGAGATTTCTAATTTGACATTAGTGATAGAACCAATTTGCTTTTTGCATAGTAACAGTATAAGATAGTGCGTGTCACTGAACGTATAGTTGTGGTTCTCTGCACGCAATCGATTAGTAACAGATTCACGTAGTCAATAATAAATACCATTAAGAATCTGTTCACGAATTAATGGAAAAACTTTCGCCCCGGAAAGCCAACCATCGACTTATCCTATCAATATCAATTGTCACGATCACTTTGATAAATGTAGTGGCTATACCGAATGAGACGAGGATTCACGAGACGATCCAAGTGTCAGAGTTACCTCATATACTGTTACTTTTTAAATGAGAGCGGTCCAATATACTAACATTGGGAAATACGAGGATTATTCATGAATTATGAATTCAAGGGACGGTGTCCAGGCTTACGGATAATATCGCTGGGAAAAACTAATGCGGACGAAAAGTTTGGGAAAAGTGTCGGGGAATTTCCGCATTGGTCGCGAATTTTTTATCGCGCGCGATTCGTCCCGGGAGAAATCAGCCGAGGTTAATTAAGTAACTGGCGCTAACTTTTATGCAATTCGCTTTTTCCTTAGCGTCAATAATTGATAGTTTTTCTAGGATGCAGAAATCATATGTATGCATTAATGACGACTCAATAATACAAATGCATATCGATTGAAAGGATTTGTATCATGGGAAATAATAATGTGAAACTTTTAATAATTGTATACATAATAGTGAGTTTTTCGTATTTCGAATGATTAATGGCTTTAATGAACACTTTAATATGCGATTATTAATTGCAATTACTATACTGTACAACTGATGTCGTAATATATCCGTTAAATTCAATTAAATTTCATCATTTGACACTGATAAAATTATTGCGAGTAGCGCTTGCTATTAAGCATTCACCGAGACAAGCATACATTACTATTTTCACTCAAACGAACATAATTAATTATCTCGAGTAATATCGCATTTGCCGGTACTTGGAAATTAATTAAAAAGAAAATATACGGCATATCAAATTATTTTATTCCGCAGCCCAATAAATCATAAAAAGGAGGCGAATTCACTAAATTTTCATAGTCAACATATACCCCCAAAAGATAAAACTGGCATCGCGAGTCGATGTAAATCGAAAATCCATATCGCAACAAATACGCCCGCGCTATATTATTTTCTTCGCACTCCCTCCCATTCGCAGCCGCTCTCGGCATTCATCGGGCTCGCCTTTTAACACCTGCAATTTATCGATCAACCCACTCGACTGCACATAAACCCCACCACCTCGACCCGCAGGCAAAAAGAGACGTTTGTCATCAAGATGTCGAAAGCTCCGTGGGCAATTCATTCCTTCGACAGGGGTGGGCCAAACTCCACGAGATGATAGAGCTCTTCTCGCCACAGCAGCGAGAGATCGAGTCAGGCAAGAAGAAGAAGGAACAAAAAAAAGGAAATAAAAGTCCATATCTCTATCGTCGGGGCTCCCCTCGCATAGCGCATCATATATATATATATATATATATAGGGAAAAAAAATGAGCGACGCAGTTCCGGGAGGCAGGTCTCCGCGCCGCGCGCCAGCCAGCTTCCCTTCATTTCCTCCGCGCGTTTAGCAGTCTAGCGGCTCTCCCCCACCCGTCTTATATCAAAATTCCTCACGGCATGCGCTGGAATGCCTCTCTATAACCCTTCGCTAAGAAATGTATATATATATATACATATACATATATATATATGTGTGTGTATACATATATATATATAGACGGATGTGCGTGAGCTGCGTCAGTGTGGGGAAAGAGAGCTGCGGGTGAGGGAAAGCGTATACGACAGCCACACCCTGATCTCTCTCTCTCTCTCTCTCTCTCTCTTTCTCGTCCCGGACTCGGTCTCGCGTGGACAGCACGGCTCTATATTCCCTGATATTTGTCTCTTCTGAATATCTCGGCCGGACGACTTGGCGACGGATGTCTAAAGGACGAGGAATATGCGAGTGGGATTATGCGCGACGTTTGCGCTGCTGGAATGTTTTAGATTTTTCAACGACTGTATTAGATGCTGCTTCTTTATTACAGCGATTAATTCAGTTCTTGACATTTTTAAGTCGATTACAAATTTTATGCAAATGAGCGAAGGCTTTAAATGAAAAGAGAGATTAATCGAAAACTTACATTGTTATATGTTGCTTGTACAAAGCAAGTGTTATCGAAAATTTTCTAAGGCTGTGGATTATAATAAGAACGAGCATTGCGCTCGAATCTAAATTGTTTACGTGCCAGACATGATAGGAATATCGAAAATGCGAAAACAATCTAAATGTTCAATGAAGTTTGTAATACAACCTTTAGTACCGCGACAGAGTCTTTTCTCTACCCCATCATTATTTCTCAGGACTGGCACCCGATCGTAAAAATGATGAATTTCGCATCTATCAAATAGAAAATGTGTCAGGGCAAGATCGAGTGCCCTATAAGGTTTATTCAGGCACGAAATTTCCTTCCTCCCCCCGCGCGAGTAAAATGTATAACTTACATTTATTTACGCATATCTCGTTACCCGCATTAAATCGCTCGCGGGATTTTCACGCGCGCGTGTCAAATTGTCAAGATCACGGGATATCGACAGCTATCCCAAAGAATCAAGTGGGCGTATGGGTACTATATTCTAACGTACAGACTTTGCCTCTCTTAAATTTAAAGCTATTTTGATAGGTCGGTGTAGACATTATTAGGCATTAGTAGGTTGCTGTTATCTCATTGGTTTTTATTTTTATATGTGTCTTCCGGAAGTAAGAGAATCTACTTGACACCAAAATATGACAGCTTTCGTGTAACAAAAGATGAATATCCGAAGCTGCTCGTATCAATTACAACCACCAACAGCCATATACTTATAAGTGCGGTTGACAGCTCCCACAGATGCCATCATTCGTTTCTAAATGTATTATAAAACACACTATTACGTATACAATGTAAATATTGGGTAAAAAATATCTTTGTCGAAACATTTATATGATACACGAATGTGTGTGTGAAGTAACAATACCGTGCAGGATTCAGTTCATATACAGCTAACGCGTGGAAGTAGGTATTTCGAGATTAAGTTCTTGTGCTATTTGCTGAATCGATTGCTGCTCATATTTCGAGATCGTGTCGTAAAAATCAAATATTTGTACAGCGCTTTATCTACTTTTACGTGTATTCAGTTTGAAAAAAGAGAGGGATGATACATATATTTCGAAAGATAGCGAGTATCAGCGATCATATTTTTCTGCGACGTACAACAGGGTGATTTTCGTTGGAATCCGAAGTCCCTTATTGCCGAGATAATATACATTTCAGTGATAAAGACCGGATGATATTCATATCCTCTCGTAATATGAATATCAAAAGTCCTCCTGCATCCAAAGCCATGTAATAAACCTAATTGATTCCCGCGGAGAGCGTATATTTGCAGAGGCGTAGAAAAAGATGCGCTATACACGTTGGCTCGATAATCAAATTTAATATCTGGCTCAGACCAAAGTGCATCGCATAATACATCGTTGTTCACGATTCCCTACCATTATATACGTAACGTCTAGGTTCGACGGGCCGTGGGTCCCCCTCCTCTGGTCGCGAGCCGCGCGAACGAACAGCAAAAAAGATCGCGACCGTCGCTGCAGTTGCCAGAAGGAGAGAGGGAGAGAGAGACTCGGTTGGGAGAGGCTCGTGCGCTCGCTCGAGCCATTGGAAATCGATGTACCTTGGCGCGTGCCAAGATTTCTTCTCTCTCTCTTTTTTCGCGTTTCGCTGGTCGCAGCAGTAGCAGCAGCAGCAGCAGCGGCAGCCGCCGATCGCCTATTTATTATGAAACGGAATACGTGCGACGAATATCTTATCGATCCGCGCTCCTGTGCCTGGCTCCGCGCGGCGAATTAAATTTCACATATATATGTATATATGCCTACCTTGAGGACATTGGTTATGTGTGGGATGAAAAATTTATGGGCTCGGGGCTTGAGTTTTGAGAGCTTTTGAATTTTTCCGCAGCCGCCGAGCGTATTGTTGGCGATTTATGGCGAGCCGCGCGCGCGAGCCGATTCTCTGCGAATCCAATCGTATTGTTAGACCGAGAGAGAGAGAGAGAGCCAAGATTCGATTGGCTCAACGTAATGCGATGAATTAACGTTACGGGCCTTGGTTAGGGTTTTCCAAAGTGAAGTGTTTATAACGTTGAAGGTTGGAATTTCACTTTTAGCTCTCATTAAGATTGCAATTACAATGCTATACGCGCTGCATGAGTAAAATAATCTACTTTCTAGACGTACACTTCTCCTGTTCAAGGATATCCACTGACCGCAAGCACATTGGATTTACCGGAAGAATCCGTGGTTATTCTTTCAAGGAGAATATTATTGCTCTATAAATAGCCGTACTTCAAATGCATTTCGAAAATTTGTTGAATTTAAAAAGACAGCGGCTACTTCTTAGGTTTTGATTACATAATATTTTTAAAAAGAAATATACTTTTTGAACAAACTCGTTATGAATAATTTTCTTTTCCTTCGAAACATTTTTCCTTCTAAAATATCATTTTCACAAAAACACATTCTTTTTGACTGTATAACAAATCTACTACAAAGAAGTCCTTTTTGTCTATAGGATATAATAGCCAATGAACAAAATAGTTTATTCAAAACTATTTCCTTTTTATACAAAGAAATATCTGTTAGCATCTTTTCTTTGTCCTGGAAAAGAAATTCTCCCGTTTATTTAAAACTATTTTCAGCTGCTACTTGTCTAAAACAGATTTTGCACGAACGATAGGTCTGTATATGCAAAATATGTGTCTAGAAAAATATATAGCAATATAGCGTTTTTACAGAATGTATAAATGTTAAATAATTTAGATTAGTATTCGGACAAACAAAACAATTCTGCTGCTAAAGATTATGGATCTGCAATCAGGAAGGCGATGATGCCTGACTAAAAGCCGATTTATTCACTGAAACATTCGTATAACAGAATGTATATATAAGCACATTATTTGGAATACGATTATTACATCGAGGCGATGACTGATCACACGCAATTGAAAGATACGTTTGCATAATGTTCCCAGAGCCATCCCCGCTTTACGACAACAACCACTACCACGAGGAGTGCCTAAAATGTAACAGCTGCGGCCTCAACCTCACGGGACCCAATCAGAAACGGGCGCGCAGGTAACAACACTTTTCATTACTAACTATAAACGATTCCTAACGATTCTCTTTCTTACCTGTCTATCTCGTATTTGAATTTTTCAACATTTCTGCAAAGCGGATAATTGTCAAAACTAGAAACTTAAAATACTACTGTAATAATAATGAATATTATGTTATTATATGTGAATACGGTGAAATTCAATATTTGGTAATTTCAAATTAATTCTGGCGTTTCATCGAATTCTGAGTTTTAATGAAGCACCCTGGTTTAGATTTTACAGCGTTCAGCATATTAAGTTTCAATATAAAGTATTAACATAAAGTGGCGTAAAAATCTCTTACACGAGTACTTTTTTGATCTAATTTTAATAATATCATTTCTCTATATGTATAAAACTGCATTAATACGGATACATTTTCAATTCCCACGATTTTCCGAGCGAACATTAATAATTTATAAAACTTACTCGTAAGGCAAAAGTTGAAAATGGATTTATTCAACTGTATCGAGCATCTGTTCTGCTTTGTTCCGACTAACCGGCGCGTAGGTTCAAAAATCAAATTCTTTGCGACTTGCATTTTGCCGACGTGGCGCTGATGGAGTGTTCGGACTTCATGCAGCAGTTGCGCAGCTTCAAGCCCCAAAGTTTAGGCTGCGCAGTTGCCAGGAGAAAATCCTCGACCACACTTATATTTCCGCTGCCGCCGCAAGCTTGCGCAGGTAATGTATACGTCTTATTTCAAACGTACATTTTTATAACTCCCAGAATATATGCGTTTCCTCTAAATCTAAAGCTATATTGTCCAAGTATAATATAAAACGTGAACTACTCTGGCTATCTTTATTTTGAAAAAACCAAGTTTTTTTTTTGCCGTTGCAAAAAAGTTACTTGTACTTGTGCATTTGTTTGTCGAGATACTCATCTTCGTCAACGCGCAAAAGATGAAAAATACCTGAGTAGTTACGCGCTCGTTATTCGGCTGCCCCCCTTTTTTTTTTGTCCACGACACTTTTTCCCGCGGCAATTATCCGCACTCGTCGTTAACGCCGACGTATAGCGATACATTCTCCGTAGCCGTGCGCAACGCGGTGAGATTGAATTCCGGCGCGTAGCTTCGACGCGACAACCGACGACGACGACGACCGGGCGAGCGGTGTTTTATACGTGCGCTCGTTAATGATAATGAAATATTCAGCTGCGCTCGAGGCTCGTCCTCGTTCTCGTCGGCCTCTACTCGAATTATCGAAATGAAAAATGGGGGCAATAAAGGCCCGACTCCCCCATTCCTCGCCGACGTTGTATAATAATGCATTACAAAACCGCGGTATTATTTGTTTTTTTTTCCCGACCTGTTATTCTGTGCTCTCGCTGAGCTTTAAAGACGCCGGATTTCAATTACGCTCGATGTGTATTCTTTAGAATTTGTGCGCACAGCGTGGGTGGCCCTATGTTTCTTTACCCAGGCAGAAAAATATTCGTGTTCAGCTAACCATAGATTTTAATATGCATACTTACGTCAGCTGTACGACGTATATATCTGCAATTTAGATTTGCGAGGTACATTCTCTTTCGAGTGCGTTACTCTTGTTTTTCGAATTTGTGCTGTATACGGGTGAAATATGTTGACGGTTGATAATATTGTATCTCGTGCGCTGGAATGTAGGAATCTATAAAATTGTATAAAAGAAATAATTTTTAAGCTTGTGTGTCATCGGCTACCTTATTTGTTGATAATTCATTTAGAATTCAGGCTAAACGGGATTGATGAAATAGAAAAATGCGACACTACTTTTGCTAATCGCGCTTAATCTTGTAGAGTGGTAAGCTCACTTTGCGCGCAGACTAGATTTTCCGTTCGATAATAAAGTCGAACTTTGCCGAGTCTTTGAATGCCTTCAGTCTCCAACTACTTACCATGTATTTGCATCCTTAATTCACCCTGCAATCAGCAATTTAAACACCGCTTACAACATTTACCACTCGAAATTTTCCAACATTTCAATTTTATCCTTATATAGACACAAATTCACCGAGACTCGAACTATTCCGTACTTATATATGTTCCATTCGAGAAGTTCGAGGGCCGCGGAGAATTAGCTCCTCGACTGCAAAATCTCGTATAATCAATAGCGCGCGATAAAAAAAAAAAAGGGGTGAGAAAAAATTCAGCTCGGGCTGCGAAAGTTCTCCTCGGCGCGCGCGAAAGAATAAGCATCCTTGAGAGCCTAATAATGCGCATATCAACAAGCTTTCCGCGCTCGCGGCATTACCATAAAAGCGAGTGTGTGCCTGTGTATGTGTGTGTACGCGCGCGCGATGACAACTGACGAATGGCCACAATTAATGAAACGTTAAGGTTCCAAGAGAGACTGGCGCGAGAGCATACATATATGCATATTGTATATATATATTTGTTGTACACGCTCGGGATCGACGTTTAAAGAGAAACGCAGCAGCAGCACCGACGAAGACAGCTGGTGCGGCGGCATCATGCTATAGAGCGCACTAGAGAGAGAGAAAGAGAGCCACAGGTGGTTCGTCAGGCATCGATTTTCCTCAGCAGGGACTTCCCACTCTCCCTCGCTTCATTCATAAATTTCAAGCCCCTGACTCGCACATACGTATATACGTTTATGTACACTCACGCGCGCCTCTCTCTCTCTCTCTCTCTCTCTCTCTCTCTCTCTCTCTCGCCATCCAACGTCAAGAAAAAGAAGCGGAAGAAGTGGAAGTAGAAGAAGAAGAAGAATTGAGAAACCGTAGGCGGGTCACTCTAAGTTCGAATACCAAGCCCTGCTTGAAAATAGCTTGGTGTTCTACCTTACAGTGATTTGATTGCGGTGTACGACAGCGAACTGGACGACACGCAGTTTCGACACACACTCACACACACACACATAGGACTCGAGTGCAAATTTGCTTCCGCCCACACGTAGAAGCCGCCGCCGCCGCCGCCGCCGCCGCCGCCAGACTGGGAAATGGATTCGGCTGTGCAAACCACATCAGTTTGCGTTGGATTTGGTTTTCTCTACCGCGGGGATAGGTAACTGACGAGAGAAAGGAGAGTCGGCCGTTTATTATCTCCTTTATTTTCCTCGAGCTCCGATTAATTCGAGCATAACGAGATTGCCCCGATTTTGTTCCTCCTCGCTCGACTTTTTAATGCGTTCTTGTTACATTATTTTAAGGACTATTGGGGATTTCGATGCGATGGTATATCGAAGAAGAAATACCGTTGCATAATGTATGGTTCTTTTTTTCTTTTATCACGGATTTTTATGCGAGATTTTTCACTTTCTTTCAATTTTCAAAAATATTTTCATTC
This sequence comes from Megastigmus dorsalis, assembly GCA_900490025.1. Lineage (NCBI taxonomy): Eukaryota > Metazoa > Arthropoda > Insecta > Hymenoptera > Megastigmidae > Megastigmus > Megastigmus dorsalis. The sequence continues at coordinate 77,569 of UELU01141763.1, forward strand.
GCAAAAAAGATAAGCTCTTCGCTCGATTTAATTTCAGTTCAGTTTTAAAAGCAAAAGATGAAAGCCAACTGCAAAGTGCTTCTTTTAGTCTGTAAAATATTAATTGTTAAAGTCTGAAATTAATTTTGTAATTCGAATGAGTACATGGAAATCTACTTTATATATTAGCCAAGTGATCATCTGCGTAAGGTTGTATGAAAATTCCTGAAATTCTCATTTAAGTCAAATTGATGTCTTATCGATTCTTACTTTAAGATGATGGCAATCGATATTTCAGCTTAAGAAACGTTGACACTAAACTTGCTGTCGTTGTAGACGGGAACATTTTTCGGTACAGGCACAAAAGAAAATGTGCCGATCATTTCATAGGCTATGGAGCTACGTAAATTGTGAATGTCATCTGTAAAATTAAAAAGAGAAAATGCCGTTTTCTCAAGGCTAGTATCCAAGTTTAATTTAAAAAATCTCATTATTTTTCCAATAGAAACTCTAGCAGACAACCTTGATGGTAATTATAATAATAAAAGATATCGATTGCTAAGATAATAAACCCAATGTAATATTTTCTAAGTATCCGACACATTATACAGTTACTTCTTTAATTAATTACGATATTTTTATTACATTTCATACTTCCTATTAAATAATCAGCTAAATTCATACATATATTTAAGTCTTTAATTTTGATTCTCTGTCGAATTGCACTGAGTCTATGCAGTGGTTTTTTTAACGCCCTGTATACACTTTAATTGTAGCATACAGATAAAAATCTTGATTGAGGCTATTTTTGTCATGTATATTTTAGAACGAGCATCAGATTAGGAAGGTAATTTGCACACTGACATAAATATATGCATGAATTTGCTTATTTTTCACACAGTTAACATACAATCTGGTATGTCGATCTTGTAAAATGATAAGAACGTATAAATTAACATTATCTTTTGGGATTGTAATGAGAAAAAGAACGATGTTTAATAACGTGTATTGGCTTTGTAAAGGTACAAATACTGTTAAGAAATGTATTAGAATCGTTTTTATCTTGGCTTTATTTACTTCGAGGAAAGGCAATTCTGCAACAATTACTTCCGATATGCTAATTAGGGTTAAATAAAACTCTACTCTAGTGGATTTTCTCGCAATATTATGCGCGATCCACCGTTATTAGAATTAAATCACTTCATTTGCTCAAGATTGCCTTATAGATTAAGCTAACGATGTAATCTAATTCATCGCATGTAAATTTATTACAAGCCTGGAGGTACTTAAACATTGTTCTGTAGACAATGAAAGATCTTACAGTTGGGTCAACAATTATTCTTCGAATATTATACTCTAAAAACCGAATGAAACGTAATTTTGCATAATCATTTGTATTTGTTAGTTTTACTTGTCGCATTGAAGTTCAATTTCTTCCTTTACTAAGGAAATGTATCGCTTTAAAATAATATAGGTATATTTCCTTTCTATTTATGCAAATTTATTCTCGAAAGATTATTTAGCAGAAAATAATAGGCACAACGAGAAATATCGAAAACTATACTTTTTTTGCTCACGATCTTAATATAAGCTATAAGGTTGGAAAAAAGTACTTAGCGTAATAAGCGCGATACTGTCAGAAGCAGACTGTGTAATTATATGCTCGTTAGAACTTGGAACGTGCAGACACTGGCGCACCGTGTGTGTAATCTAGTTGAAACTTACTCGAAACGAGAATAGTTGGGCTTAAAAAGACAGTAGCGGAAGCTCTGGTGTGTATGCTGTTTCAAAGGGATTTCAAAGAACCATTGAACGCAGCGCTTTATCGGCTTCTAGCCTTGCATTGAACATTACGAACTTGAGTTATTTTTTTTTTCCTCTCGAATCTATTAAACATCAAACCAAACATGACGCAATCGTAGTTTTAACGCGATTAAAAAGTGCAGGGAAGTTTTAAGGAAGTTTTTTTTCTCGCCATCCCACAGATGAGTTCTGCCAAGAGTATCCGCACAACCTGCACCCGACGCCGGGCTACTGGATCGAGTGCTCGCGTCAGCAGATGACGTCCGACACGATCTACGGTGAGAGCGAGAGCGACAGGGATGGGACGGACATCGAGCAGCAGGTCGATCAGCTGCAGGAGGAGCTCGAGCAGCAGCAGCAGCAGCAGCAGCAGCAGCAGCAGCAGCAACAGCAGCAGCAGCAGCCTTCCTCGATCGGCAACAACGTGATGCGCCACAGGAACGAGCAGTACTGTCTCTTCGAGGAGAACGAACTCGACGGCGATGAGGCGCAGAAAAAGAAGACCGCCATCGAGGAGCAGTGGGAGAAGAATCAGGTGCGCCAACATCTAATTTCATCAAATTTAATTAGATACTTTTATATTTCGTATCGGTTCAGAAAGAATTCTTTTCATTTTTCTTCTTTTTTCATTATTTTTTTTTTTTTTTTATTAAAAAGTGAAATTTTGTGAGCGAAGGATTTTTTCAATCAATGGGGTTGATCGAGGCTCAAATGAGATTTTATGACAATTTGGTATAATGCACAGGGTTTCGAGCTCACGTCGGTCGAGCAAGAGACTTACGAGAAGTACTTTTACGGGACCGAGCACTGGAACTACTTCACCAACGACGAGGATCTCGGCCCGGTTATTCTCAGCATAAAGCAGGAGATGCTGAACGGCAGGGATCAGTTTCGCATACTGGTCAGAGCGATCAGCTACACGGTGCACGGCCTCATACCAGCCAGTTGCGTCTTTGCCGATAGGTGAGTCGTCCCCTCTCCGTTTTGAGATTGCACTCTTTTTTTCGGGACCACCTCTTCATTGCTCTGCCGAGCGAAAGTTGCGGTTGCAGGCGGCGGGTAAAAAGTTTTTACCGATCAAAGTTCAGGATCGATAAAGTTTTTATTGCTCGGCGCTGGACCCGGCGATACTTATAAATATCGCTTCTCTTCTTCTTCTCTCGGCTGCATTTTTTTTTTATTTTTTATTTTTATTGTTAACGAAGAATTTTCCAATATAAAGTTGAAAAGTTTTGTGGAAATTTTAAAATTTCCTAGACCGTTTCTCATTCATCGCGCGGCTGCGAGGAGGGAAATCGATTATCAAATTTATATATAAGTTTAATTATGGAAGCATAATAGTTGAACATTATTTATGAAGTAGAAACTTTGTTGGAAGCGTAATTAACAATTATTAAATCCTTCAAGTTGTAGGAAGGTCAAATTGCACACTTTTACAGCTTACTTTTTTTAATAATTTTTTTTGCTTGCAAAAAAAGATGAGTATTTCGTAGTGTCGCTTCTCTAGTGAACTTTCTACCGAGTGTTTTAATCGATACATCTAAAAATGCGTTACTAAACTATTGTCATCCAATCGATAACAGCCACCGAGTATAGTTTGTCGATCCAACATATCTATAGTCCAAGTCTCGCTCGAATCCCACAGATACAATCGGGAGGAAGTGGTCCAGAGTCTGGGCAAAGAGGTGAACATCAATCCGGCCCTGACACTCGGCCAACTGCCCGACACGCCCGAGGAACTCCTCAAACTCGACCAGGTGTTCATCAAGTCCGAACTGAAGGTCGGCGTGATTTACGTGCAGGAGGGCCAGCGCACCGAGGAGGAGATACTCGACAACAACGAGGAGTCGCCGAGCTTCGAGGAATTCCTCCAGATACTCGGCGAGAAGGTGCGACTCAAGAATTTCGATAAGTACAAGGGCGGCCTCGACACCGTCCACGATCTCACTGGACTCTACTCCGTTTACACGAATTGGCGGGGGATCGAAATCATGTTTCACGTCTCGACGTTACTGCCCTATGAAAAACATGATCCTCAAAAGGTTCGTACTGTCGTTCCTCGTTTACTTAGCTTACTTCTCGCTATCTCTGGTATGCATTGCGGTTAACGATACATCGGTGGGATTTCAGCTTCAAAGGAAGAGGCACATAGGCAACGATATAGTTTGCGTTGTCTTTCTCGAAGCGGACAACACGAGCTTTAGTCCCGGCTGCATAAAGTCGCACTTTTTACACACCTTTATTGTTGTACGAGTGAGTCCGCGGATCAAAAGGAAAATCACGCGATACGAAGTCTCCGTGGTTACCAGGGACGAAGTTGGCGCCTACAAACCTTACCTTTGGGAACAAAGTGTCTTTGAAAAAGGTGAGCGAACACTGCAAAAGTTTGCAGACATAAAAGTTTGCGGTGATAAAGAATTCTCTATACGTGTGTACGGTTTCTTTTAGGACCAATGTTTCGCGAATGGATCCTCACTAAAATAGTAAATGGCGAGCGAGCGAGTTACTCCGCGCCAAAGTTCGCCAGAATGCAAGAAAGGACCAGAAGTCAAATGTTAGAAGATATCGTAGTGAATTTAGCTAATCATGCAGAGACTGGACAAATACCGAAACCTTACAGGTAATACTTGCGATTAATTATTATCAAATACTTCTGGAGTATCTATCCGACAAGTCACCGATATACTTAATACGTATTTTTGATACAGGCGTGGCTCTTGGAGACCTATTGGACACATGAGACCATCCTCGCCACTACTAGACTCTGTCAGAGACCAGTTCGAAGACTACGACCAGCTCGCCAAGGACTTTACCAGAGTATTTTTAAATAATGCCGAAAACTTAGCTCTTAACGCGAATCTATTCGACGTATCGTTCTTGGTACCTGGTCAACAAAAACAAAAAGTTCGATTTATTGGAGTGCGAGCCATTTTAGGTGTCAGAAGCCGGTAATTGCTCAAACAATTCAAAACTCCCGTTCGCGTCAGGCTACCGATGATCCTACATCAGATTATTATGCCCTTTCCAGAGTTTTTCAAGAGATGCTTTATGGAATCCAAGCCGGATTCGGAAGTCCGCAGGTGCCGGTCGCGGAATTGTTGGCGAGACCAGCGCCGACGTTGTTGAGCCCCCAGAAGCCAAAGAGTTCGAACTTCCTGCAGGTGCCGGATGTCGAGAGTCCTAGGTAAGTGTATAGAATCACGAGATTATTGGGTCTCTCTGTGTCATGCGATTTTACGCGTAAAAGAAAAGATGAATCCTAAAGCTCGATTGTCGCACGGGAACAATTTGTCAACGTCTCATTTCCGAAGGGACATTGACAAATCGATCATTGCGAATAATGCAGACATTAAAGTAGCGAAGCAGCGCGGCTATGCAGACAAATATGTAAAATGTCCATTGTAACGGTGAGGCTTAACGATCTGCGATATTCTCTTCATTCCATGTCGAATGTTTATATATTCTATTTTAAAAGTAACAATTTATCGATGTTTAACGGCACATCCATGTCTCCTATCCTCACAGCACTGCATGACTTTTTTCAAGATAAATTACATATACAATATCTATTTTTCCAATTTTTTATTAGATCCTAAAGTTCTGATATTACATGTTTCTAAAATGATCCTAATGTCAAAGACACGAAAGCACGTTTCTATTTGCAAACATGTATTGATTAGGTACCTGTAAATTGTCGTCGTTTTTTACCGTCTTGTGAAATTCCAGATGAGTGTTTTGAACATAATCTAGCATGTGCATATAGTAAAACTTTTATATTCTTGATTTGCCGAAAAGGTAAAATTTCAAGCTTCATTATTATATGACTGTGCATCTCTTTGATTTGGAAATATCGATTAGTCGCAATCGGGTCAAATAATGTTTCGGGCAAGAAAGTGACAAGTATAAGCCAGCTCGTAACCACATGTGTATCCGTCTTATAAAAATTCTCGAGTTCTAATCAGTATTTCAGCTTTAGACGTTGCAGATATACTATAAATGTACTACATTACATTACATTCAACCAATTCCATATACACTTACCCGTTACACATATAATATCTCTCTTCGTCTATCTCTTTCTCTGTCTCTGTTGATTCACAAACGAGGAGTAAAAGAAAAAAAAAGGTGTATTGAAAACGTAAAGAGCTGCAGTTCTCTTTGTGTGTGTGTGTGTGTGTGTGTGTGTCTTGTCTCCAAATCCCAAAAGTGCCATGCTGCGGTTTCTGTGAGATACTGGTTCTGATCTGTTTAGGCCTAAAAGCGTGCCGTCATCGCCGATGGTCAAACGGGCTTTCTCAAGACTGGGAACGATCACGGCCGGCTGGGGCCGCAGCATACGCAAACACGGCAGCAACACGCTGTCGAGCGAGGACCGCAAACGCTGGACCAGCTCACAAGACTGTAGCAGTACGTATTATACGACCGACTGGTGTTTACGAGGGGAATGTCGCGGAGCTTTGGTGGCAATTTTTAGTAATTGAGTTTCCTAACTGACTTATACAGGTTGATTTATAGCGATGATATTGCTCCGAGCAAAGCTACACAGAGATTGCAATTAAAACAAAAGCAATTGCGAGTACGGAATTTTTTACGATTCATAAATTTATGAAAAGTCACAAGGTGCATTAAATGCTATAATGTACTATTGTACGATTTTGTCGGACGCTTTTTGATAACCAAAATGATGTCGCATCAAGAGTAAGTGTTCGGCGTAAAAATATATATATGTATACGAAGTAAAAATCCCGACATTCTCCTCGTAAAAGCCACACCCATCGATTTGAATGAGATAGCTACCAACGTTGCAGATAAAGAAGCCAAAGATAAAGACAAAGCGGCTCAATCGTTGGCTGTTCCACGACTCAGCGTTTGCGCCGATGCACAGAAGGTCGATCGAGCAAAATTAGCTCAGACTGAGGTAACGCTATTTTTCATTCTTTATACGGATTAAAAATAAAGTTAAACTTGAAGGAGATTTAGCCTAGAAAGGAATCACGCATCATTATAAAATAGCACAAATCGTTAAAGAAATTTTCATCGGTTCGAGAGAAAGCCTACGATCGCAACAGCGACACACTAAGCCCAGTGCAATGTTTCAGTTCGACATAATAGAATTCGACCCGGAGACGTTCCGCATCCTCCTGGACTACCTGCACACGGGCTCGTGTCCCCTGACCTGCAGCAACATCCCGGGTCTGATCTGCGCCGCCGAGCACTACGACCTACCCGAGCTACTCCAAGCCTGCTTCCACCACGCCAAGCAGTTCCTGCGCATCGAGATCGTTTGCGTGATGCTCTGCGCCCTCGAGAACTACTACTGGCGCTACACCTCGGCCTCCGAGCTCGTCAACATGATACTCGCCTTCGTCGAGACCCGAGCCTTTCAGCTCTTCCAGAACCCGGACTTTCTCACGCTCAGCGAGTCGATGGTCCAGCTGATAATGAACCGCGGCCTCGAGGTCGTCGAGATCAAGAAGTTCGAGGCGATGCTCAGTTGGGCCAAGCACAGGATCAAGAGCAAGTCCAACGTCGACGCCAATCTCGAGTTCAAGTGCATTATGGAGAGACTGAGCAAGGACCTCAAGCTTTACAGGATCACGCCGCAGGAGCTCATCAAGGTGATACATTATCATCGTTGTAGCTATACGTCGATCCGTATTTAGTCCGATATTTTCATCAGAAGTATTTTTCGATCTACTTTCTGGGCGATGATCGATAACTTTAAATTTTCTTATTCTTTGTAGATCGTGTTGCCGTCAAAGTCTATAAAGCACGAGAAGATCCTTGAGACCCTGATGTTCCAGGCGAACTCGGGAATATACAGAAACGTCGATCATTACCTCGAGGCCTACCAGAATCGAGTACAGCATCAAGAGAGCTTCGACGGTGGTTTATAAATCGACGACAGATCGACGAATCGTAGCTACAACCGAAACCGTCAAAAGCCAAAGCCAAGGCTAAGGAGACCTGATAATTTTTAAGAAGGAACAAAAACAAAACTGACTTTAAAAACAACTCCGTTTCTACTATAAATTTCCGCAAAACAAGTCGAACGGAGAAAACTTTCCTATAATAACTCTCTCACGTGCAGAAGCTCAATAAAATTTAGCAAAGGCGACTTGACGAGGCGTTTCTTAACAGAGATACGTAGCTATCTTGCTAGAGTAGAGAGAATAAACCAAAAAAAAGTATATGAGAATGAAACAAAAAAAAAATAAAACAAAATAAAAGTGAATAAATTTGAAGACGTCAAGAAGTCTGATATATATATATATATATATATATACAGAAATAAACAAAATGGTTGGGGAAAATATATATATATATTATAAAGTATCGAGCGAATTTTCACTGGAGATGTTTCTGTAATACTTTTTTGAAAAAATTGAATAAGATATTAATGAAAAAAAATATTGGTATTTGGACGCAGAAAAGGTTGCACAATTCTAATAGTCCTAGGATTTTAAATATAAACGCGAAGTATTTAAAAGGGTTGACGATGCGAGGTGCAGTCGAATTGGCGCGCTACAGACTAGGACAAGCGCTTCCCTCGAAACTAGATTGGCGCTTGGCTTAGCTTGCAGTATGTTATTAAGATTCTTACGGATAAGAGATAAGCAAACAAAAAAAAAATATATAATTAAACAAATATACATATTTGGAATTTGGTCTGCCAAGGAGTACTGGCGTTAATTATATTTTTATACTCGTTGACTTTGAGGAACTACAATATTTCTTTCGTTCTAGGCTCGATTAAGCGATTGATTTTTTTAAAGAAAAGTATAACCGCTTACGTTTTTTAGTTCTCGAATAGTTTAGTGCGAATTGTAGTCGACGAAATGTCTTTTATTGAAAGATAACAATAAAAAAATTGTCTTGAAAGAATAAAAAAAAAGAAAAAAATAACAGCGCCAGTACTTGATAAATATTGACCGAATGTGACAATCTGTACGATAAAGAGACATTATAATAAACAAAAGTACGATAGCGCAAAAATAAAGCATTAATATGAATATAGTTGATAAAATATCGAATACAATACTAGTAATAATATCGGTAATTATATTATTATACAAATTAGTATTTGAAAGAGTTGATGTTGAATGTGAGGGGGAATAAAAAAAAAAGATATTTGAAGTCTGTTCTGTTTTTCTATCGTAGATTTTGTATCTTCAATACTCTAAGTCAGAAATTCTAAAAAAGAAAATAAATTCTGTAACAGTTTGAGTGGGAAAAACAAAGCCAAGCGCAATTGGTCTCACGATGTATGGTTTCTTGCATACGTATATGTAAGTAAAAATGCGAACTAAAAAAAAATTATATAAGCGATCCCTGAAAGTTGCGATCGAGAGTATAAAAAAAAATAGGCGAGAGTCGACATGACAAACAATTTTGGGCCGCTTTATGCCGCATATTATTATAAGATAAAGAAATTGATCGACGTCGGTGAGTAGAGTGGTCGTCTTGCTCCACTCGCGTGATGTATTGTGACAAATAAACATATCGAGAAACTTGGTGAATAGAATATGCATCTCCCTATTTCTAAAAAAAAAAGTAAAACGTTCGTCATGGATTTGCATTTGTGTTTGTCCACGAAAATTTTAAACTTTGTTCACAGCGTCGTAGTACAATATGAAAGTCAAAAGTGCTGGGCGCGATTCGACAAAAAAAAAGCAACGTTCTATTCGCGAGATATCTTTCGAAACAAGGCAACAAAAAAAAAAACAATACGTCGAGGGGAAAAGAATGTAATCCTTTTAGATGAGCAGAACGAAGACGAAGTATTTTTTACACGGTTACCCGATCCATCCTGTCAGTCGAAAATGTTTTAGACCGAGAAGCGCTAGAAATGCGATCAAACACACGTCGAGAAACCTGTAGCTGCATGAGAATCACGAAGCGCTTCGAATCATTAAAAATCTTCTTTGGTCGCCGTTGTAAAAGCTGAGAGATTCCTTTTTGTCACATTTGCGAGAGTGACGCGTGAACAGAACAAAGAAAACTAAGGTATTTAAATAGATAAATAAAAAAAAAACCGTAATGATTAAAACACGGATCGCTCGAAGGGCGTTCGCCAAAACTGTTAAGTGTCTTACTGTTCGGGCTGACGGCTGGACGATTGTAGAGTCCTTTTTGTCGTTCGACATATTCAAACGATAGAGCATAAAACTTGAAGCATTTATACAAATTTTTAATATTTGTCTTGAGATGCTCTGCTTTTTCATTTCGACAACTTTTTTACAACTATGATGTAATCGTGATTTCTTTTCGCTGATGCACAGGCATGGAATGTTCACTAATTACTCAGAAAAATGAAGCTTTCATAAAAAAATAAACTATTTTTCAGCCAATAGAATTCATCTTACATCAAAGAAAATTCTATCATAATACTTTTGCTTTGAATAGAGTTTTTGTTTTAGAAGAATCTTTTTCTCATAGCAAGCGCGTATTCTTATGTCAAAAACACGTTCTTATTGTTATTTTATGTAATTCACGTTCTCTTGGAATTCCGAAATTGAGTTTGACTACAATGCAAATTCCTATGACACGAGCGTAGCAGTGCAGGCATTGCTGAACGGAATGAATAAAATCCATCGCAGATAAAAAAAGGAAAAAACAAAGAAAACAATTCTGTTGATGCATTCATTACATGTAAATAACAATGAACGTTGGTTTGTCCAGCTGTTGCCGTCTACTGTTCAACTGTACATGTACTATGCAAATATATATAAAAAAAAAAACATACATAAAGATTAACATTATCAGTGAAGATGATAAGATGCTAAAAAGAAATGCGGGAAACAACATATATATATTAATATTATACATATACAATATCCATACGCACGAAAATATATCAAATGCATACGTATAGGAAATGTCGTGCATGAACAAAAACCAAAAATGATTCTTTGAGCCACGTAAGATATAGGCTATAGCAACGAGTGTTGAGAGCTCGAGGATATGGACACTTGAGCTAAAAAATGAAAATGGAAAGAAAGTCTCCTTTTGATATTGAAGTTACTCATTACTGCGTTAAGAATTATGAAGTTTCCATTTTTTTATTTGAAGTTTAGCGATATATTAAACGTGTGGATTTCTCGAAAGAAAACAATGAAAGCCAATCTATCTTGTGAATAATACACGCACATTATGAAACTCGTGATATAAATATATTTATATCGATTGTTATGCGATCGATTATGAATTTTAGTCATTTAAATGAAAAAAATCCCTATTACGCATTTCCATGAAAATGTACGTGCACATATTGAAAATAATATTTTTCCTCATTTACTCCTGGTATAAATATTTTAATGAATGAACCATTTCGAAAGTTTGCCAGAGCTATATAAACAATTATTTTATACGAAAATTTAAAAATCGTAATTTTTTAATTATAAAAATCTAACAAAGGGTGAACTTACTGACACAACAGATCCTTGAAAAAAAAACTGTTCTATTCGCAAGATTTCTTTCGCAACAAGGCAACGTTGAAGGTCTCAGATAGTTGATAAAATCTTTGGTAAAATCTGATGTTCACTTTGTTGAATTTTTCGTAAAATCAGACAAATTCTGAAAACTTATTTTACCAGGGTGTAAATTGTTTTTTTATCTTTTTATCCATTAAACATGTTATAATGAAAAGTTATTTATAGGCGTAAATATTGTTTATAAAAGAACCAATAATTAGAGCAGAAAATCCCGCAAAGTTTAAATTGTTTAAAATTCTGCTTGCACGTACTCGGAAACAATTAATTCGAAATATCTAATGTTTTGTTAAAAGTTAATGTTATAATTTAAAAATGCTTATTGGAAATTATTTCTCAATAATGATGTACTGATATTTGATATTAAATTATCTTAAAAAAAAATTGATTTTCATTTATTCAAATTTTAACAAGTTATCCGTGTTCTTTTATTAAGAAGACCAACCCGTTGTGATTACTATATAAGCAAAAATCAATTCCTGGATGATTTAATATAGGAAATACTATCTTTTATTCTTTTCCACTTTTTATCAGCTTAAAGTATTTATTTAAAGATTTCTAAAAAACGCGAAGAAATATTATTAATGGTTCGGCATTTTAATGCTCAAAATGTGAAATAGGTTTTATAATTGAATCTTCTTTAGCTTACATTTTTTAAGTATGTAAGTTGATTTTTTATCAATTATCTACATAAACTATAATGATGAATAGTTTTATAACTCGCTTTAAAAATAAAATATCTGACTTGTCAAAAATAGTGTGTGCTTCAAAAATGTTACATAAATATAATTTTTGGCAACAGAACCTTTGCAAAGAAGAGTGGCAAGATAGTTTTGTTTTCTGTATATCTATAAGAAAAACAATATATTCTGTGCAAATTATATTAATTCATATTCAAAAGCATTGCTTACGATTGATGATAATTAAATTATTAAATAAATAAAATCTGATGCAGGAAAAGTTGCAGAAAAGCAGAATCATTGTAATGCAAGCCGTGTAACTAATGAAAAAGCAGTTCTGTGTCACCTGGAATCGTGCGCACTCATAATTGTTAAACTACTCGCTGTAGTTTAAGTCATCATTGTTGATGTTGTTATATATTGTTGTTGTTACGGGATCCATTAACAGAAAATAAACAGGCGAGCATTCGTGCGCTCAATGAATTGAATCTCTTCGTTGCAAAGCTATGCATTTACACGACACATTGAAACCGAGCTAAACAGAGAGAAAATACAGTAAGGAGATGTTGTTTCGACTTTGCATATCGTGCGTCATCCTATCATGCCATTTGGATTTTGAAGAAAAACAAAAACAAATATCGTGTGTGTTCTAAAAGAGAAAATTATAAATAATTATAACAGTCGTGCGAATCTCGATATGCGTGTATGTATGTTTGTCTGTCATACGCGAAAATAAAAGCGATCAACGTACTATTTACAGTGTGTTTTGATTTGGACTGCGATGAACATCAGATGAGAAGTGTTAACTTAAGACGATTTTAATCGCAGAATGGACCCTCATAATTACGTATCCGTTTTATCGCAGAATAAATTCATGTTTTGCTTAGTATTTTTATGTCAAGTAAAATTGTACATTAGCTTTTTATAACTAGGACGCTTATGTTACAGTAAAAGATGTAAAGTACAAGAGATCCTCGTTTCTATGGTCTGTTCCTATTTCTGTGCCTCATATTAAGATCGCTAACAATATTCATCGTTCATTAATGTGGTGAGTTAAACTCAATATAAATATGTAATAAAACTAAATAGCACAAAAACAAGGATAAGACGTAGAAATACGGATTCATACTCCAGTTTTCGAATAACAAGTTGTAAATAATGAAATATTTGATATGTTTACGTTCTTACTTATGACATTTTTATCTGCTTCTCTTTAATCGTAATTGCAAGATTTGCCGTTTTTAAAATATAAGAACAAAACATTGACTCATCAAAGTTTTACAATACAGTACAAAAAGTTATCCCGGTGCGTAATAAAATGTACAAATTGTCACAGATTTTAAGCATGGAACTTTATCACAGCTACTTCTCAATTATGAGCGTCCATTCATTTTGTAATATACACTTTAACCATAGTATTAAAATGAATGATTGCTTTCCTCTTCGTCGTTATAATATCATTGTCATAAGCGTTCATTCTATTTAATCATCAATAATCATCTTAATAATTATTGTAAGGTCGAATTGCGAAGTGAAAAAAATCTGATCAATCGCACAATTTAGTGAAATTCCTGTTTTCCTTCCCTTGCTTCTATAAAGACATGGTAGAAGTGAGATTTCGGCACTCGTTGTGCTACTACTCTCGCGTGGTTATTAACGAAAAAAATAACATGAAACTCAAAAAAGCTGCGAATGAAGAAGTAAATTATATGACAGATGATTTATTGTATATGAAGCTACTGTGATGTTACTGTTGAATATAATGAAAAAAATATATATATATATCTATATACATGACAGAAAATTTGCTACTGTTATGAAAAAACATTTGTTTGATACCTTTTCTTACTATCTCTATTATTTTTACTTTTAAAAACTTTGTTTATAATTTTTGTGATTTGGACTGTTTTCATGTCTTGATTTATTTAATAATAAATTATAATCATTCATATTTACATGGTAGATAAATTATTTGAAGAAAGGTAAGTAACCCAAAATATTGTTGCTTCCTTTTTTTTTTTTATATAGAAAATCACATTTATTTACAATTTCTACACTATTGATGAGTCCCTGTACAAATCATCGATCGTCGATCGGCATAACGAAGTATGAGTTAATCTGCTCAAGTTATTTTAAAAAAAAGTCTAGTCACTGTATTAAATCGTAGTTTCTGACCACAAAAGCGAAATTCTCTTAATTCTCGCAGAAAGCCAGATGCAGTCTTTTTAAAATGCTAGGTACACGACTCTATGTACAAATTTGTACATTCGTATATCTCACGCAGTCACTTCTAAGTTTATTAAGCGAATTACGCAATAAGTTAATATTGTTTATTGTCTATTGAACTTTTCACCATTTTGCTCGAATACTCCAGTCCTTTGGTGTCCAATGTAAACACTTTGGATCTATTCTTATCTTTCTTTTATCCATAGCTGTTGTGTGCTGTTCGATTATATCCCTGCGAATGGATTAATAAAATTTAGTACAAACATATTGTAATAAAAAAATAACATTTTACAATGCAAAAATATTGATTTGAGAAATACATTAAATCATTAAGAGAATTATCAATTTGATAAAATATAAAGTAAATATTTTAATAAATAAACTATCCATTAAAAAATACAAAATTATTTTGTAATTTATAGACTATTCAAATTCTTTAAAGATTTTTACCTCTATCAGTATTTTTAAGATATTTATCTTTTTAAACTCACCTATTTAATGTAACGATATACTGTCCCTTATAATAGTTAATAAGGTTAAGATTTTGTAAAGTAGAGATCACATCTTCTTTTTTTATGGAAGTCAATTCACATATTTCATTTATTGTAATCTGTGGCTTCTCATTTTCGACGACTGGTTTAACACTAAGTAAAATGTCTAGTATTGTATGTGCCCAATAACTTCGGTAAGATAATAATCCTAAATCTGATAATGGTTTTTCAGGAGAACCTGTCTTTCCCTCAAATTTGGAGAGTTCATAAGAAAATTCTATGAGTAGTTTACCGTAACCTTTTCTTTGAAACTGAGGCATAGTGAGAATACATGCCACATTGTAATCTTCTGTAGATTCTTTCTCTTTGGAAAAGTACCCCACTATGTGAAATCCTCGAACATCAAATTCTGTCATTACATAAAAAAGAAATGGGTCTGTATCATAATACAGCGTTTTGTGATCAAGAAATAACTTTGCTAACAGGCAAAGATTTTGAGCATAATTTTTGTTTTTTCTTCCATCTATTTCAAAAAATGAAATTGATCCTTTCCGGTATATTTCATTGCCTGGTGGATGTCGTAGATTACATTTTGCTAAATGTCTTTCCAAACACTTTCGACTTCTACGGTATTTTAAGCAGAATTCACAAATATATATACAAGAAAGATTCACCATCTCTTGAGGGTAAGGACTAAAGTACCAAGGTTTTATTCGATGTCTACCGAGTTCAATTAATTCTATGTTTTTCATCCTTGTGACTACATCATCGTGATGGTGAGCAACTAATGAACCAGTTGGTCGTGGACCAGCTTGAGGTTGTGGTGGACCATCTTGGGAATCTTCATTTTCTATGAAGGTTGCTTTTCTTTTTCTGGCCATTTTCTTCTGTAAAGCTGCTTGCAATACAGCTGACCCATTAACTGGTTCGTTATTAACAATAGTTGGACTTTGTGGTCTGCTAGGTATTTGCTTTTTTGGAGTAGCTGCTCCAGTTCCTGGTGCAGTTGCTCCATCTCGCCGAGGAAATTGAACTTTTCGAGTATCTAAACAGTCTTCGGTCACCCACTCGTCTAATCTTTTGTTGACTAAAAAGCAATTAAAGTGTTTTAATAATTAATGTAAAAAGGGTAGAGTACTTTTTTGTTTCTATAATGATAATTTGGATATTGATATATACGAAAAAAATTTTATAGTACCATTTACCATAATAAAAACAAATATTAGAAAATGTTAATTACTTACAGTCGACATAGTGAATATAGTAGCATTTTAAACCTTGGACGTCTTTTATACTGATAATCTCGGCAAGGGCTGCAAAATATTGAAATTATAGTTTAGAAGTATACATAATAAAGCAAATTCTAACCTAAAATAGATTGTCTTCAATTTTATTTCATACGATTATTCTTTCTGCTACGCAAACTCAATAAAATTTAATAAAATATTGTTATGGAAGATGTATTTAATTAATAATGAAATTATAATTTATTTAGATTTATATACTAATTCACATTGTACTACACTAAACATTAAAAAATTACATTTGAATAGTGTCGATGAACTCAATAAGCATGAATCACAGATGCTATACTTGTGATTAATTAATGTATATGATTCTGCATTACAAATCTGAAATATTAAAATCTGTAAGCTGCACAAAATACTCACGCCAATCTTCCGTTCCATTCATTCTCACCGGTAAACGGCATCCTTCTACTAATGAATTCTAAAAGTGAGGTTAGAAATATTTATTATCAAATTCTAATTATATCGTAACACAGAGTAACATAAAGCATAAAGAAAAATAATCTTGGATAGCTAAATCTTACCACCGAATCGCATATTGTTTCTCTTTCGTCGTGTTCTTCGATCATTTCACTCAAAATATTCGCCAGATCGCCTGCAAATTTCTCGCAACCACCAGAATTGTTTTGAAGCGCTCGCAGCACTAAAGAGACACTGGCGCCTCTATAGGTATGATGCCAGCTTTGTTGTATTGCTGATGCGCGCGTGAAAATTTGTGATGAAATGAATAGGGTATATACTTGTAAAAATATAAATCACGAACGGTCGGAATATCGGATTTTGGAACGTACATATAAGACTTAGAAGAGTTAATTTAATTGTACTTTCTGTAAATTAAAAGGATTTCGTAACTTTTTGTTCTTTATAAAGTAAAAGTTAAGTGTTTTTAAAAATATTAGATAAAATTCGTCATGGGACCTTTAGTCAAAAACGGAAGATTAGGTTAAGATTTCATGAAAATAAAATGAAAGACTTTCCAGGTAAAAATTATATTTTAATAATCATTTACTGAACTCAATGAATAATTAATTTATTATTAAAATTTATATGTAAATAAATATAATTTTCCAAATTTTATAAAGAAATATGAATTTCTTAGGGTAATTCATTTAAACAGAATGATATCAACTTATGTGGTTTGTGGTTATAGGTAAAAGTATCAATGTTTACAAAAAATTAATTTTGTACGATCGCAGCGTTTCAGAATATAAGAAACGTTAAGTTTAAAAGCGAAATTTGTTTAACAACCATTTTTTTAGGTATTTATTTTTTTGGAAAAGTTCTTTATGAACACGTAACTACTAAAAAAAATGGAAAATAGTACATTTCGATACTAGAGCGATAAGGTAATTTTACCCTCATTTGCACACGAACGAAGGAAGGACGCACGGAGTGTCATAATAAAAGAACTTTATAAAACGATGCCCACAAAGAATTTCTTTGTATTTGGCGCCTCATTTCTATTTTCCCGTCATTCCCCTTCTGTAAACACGATGCATTAAAAAATATTAATACAAACAATATTTCCAAATATTATTTGGATTGATGTTTATGTAGTATATAATCAACCATTTTCGTCGGTAAATGCGTTATAACAAATCTATCAATTTAAAATTTGATTGCAAATGAAAGTAATTCAAGGATTTATTCGAAAATACTAGAATTATGGAATGGACGATCTCGAATGGACCAACGTAGTATTCTGGCGGGAAATTATGAATATTTATATATTTTCCTCTCCTTGCAGTCTTTCGTGTAATTAAGATTAGTAGTACTTCAGAAAAATTACTAGTTTTTATTCTTTTATTTTATACTTATATTTAGGGTATCTAAATGATCGATATCTCAAGAAATCGAAAATTCTTATTGATCTTTCTGATCAATTCAGACTATTCTTTTAATGTTAATAGTATATATATATATATATATATAATTCAAATAATATGCCATATACTATGTATACAGGATGAATCGATCCCGTCGCATTGGCTATATACCATTCGATAGATCGCGAAATTCTAAGAACCACGTATCATTCTCGTTTTTCGATCTGACAAGTAGTTTCCGAGTTATTAATTGTTAATGCCCGCTGATTGGCTCATCTTACAAACTTTTAACAATTAATAACTCGGAAACTACTTGTCAGATCGAAAAACGAGAAAGATACGTACGGTTCTTAGAATTTCGCGATCTATCGAATGGTATATAGTCAATGCGACGGGATCGATTCATCCTTTATATTATACTACATATTATTTGTGCACTGAGAGAACTAAACGTTTCATTCAATCAAATCTTATTTGATGGTTATTTACCGGCTAAAAGATTAGATCAAATAATATATCATTTTTGACTAAACTATGTTAGGAATATAGTTAAATATATTATAATTAAGTGAAATAAATATTCATAAACTATTCATAAACTATTCATATTTATTTGAATGAAATGTTTACTTCTCTTAGTGTTGTCCGTTATTAATTTTTTCTCTTTTACTAGAAAACGCGTTTTCCAATTGAAAACAACGATAATTTTGTAAAAAATATATATCCTTGAGTACTATTTCACTTGTTTCTTATAAATTTTCGTTTAAAATGTTAATTTAAAAATATTATAGATCACTATTGCCAAATTTAATATTGTGTTTGAATGAATAAAATATTTAACTAAAATAAAAAAAAATTGAAACTGCAAAAAAGGCATTCTAAATGTTTAGTTACAATTAATTGTAGAAATTAATTAAAGATTCGCAATATACCTTTGCAAATTCCTACTGTACCAATCATATTTTTTCTGACATTTGCGAAATATTGCTTAGTAAATAAAATATACGCGCCCTTGCTTACGTAGATAAAAGAAATATCTGAATTTAAAAACTGCCGTTTAACAATTCAATCGTGAGAATTAAAAATATAAATAAAAAATTTTTATTTATAAAATTGGATTTAAAAACTAAAGTATTTCATAAGAAATATAAAATCGATAAAGTAGAAAATATATAAACCCTTTGTAGTGACTAGTGTACTGTATGAAACTCGACTTAAAATCGCAATTGAATAACAGATATCTAGCTTATCAATTAGAATATTAATTATTAAATTGTAAGATTAATTTTTGAGAATGCAAGTAATGTAAAAATGAACAGGTTTTTTTATAAAGTTACCGCGTTATATTTTTATGCACTGTGAAATTCATAGTGATTTTACATTTTAAAAAAAGCATGAGCAATGTTGTATTATGAAGCATTATATCCAAAAAATTTTATTTATTAATAAAAAAAATAGAATTGTCAATTAAAATTGATCCAAGTAATTTTCGATCAAATAATCGATCAATAATAAGATTTCAAGTAGTAGAAATTACATTCACAAGTTTCAAAAAGTATCATCGTTACATTTTTTTAAGTTAAATTAAATTAGCTGACGTTATTACTGATGTATTTGTAAGCTATTTCTAGAATTTTAAAAATTTCTGGGTACCTAAGTATTAGGAAACAATCGCAGGACTAATAAGCCATGTGAGTCCATACAAGTGTATAGAGCTTTCGCGTATTACTAATTATTAAACATGACTTCTTATCGTAAGCCCATTCCCAGTAGCTTGCTCTAAGTATATAGGTTGGGTGCTACACGTGACACGCGGAAGAAGAAGAAGAAGAAGAAGAAGAAAACGGGACAGAGACTGGAATGGGGATCCACGGCTGTCCATTAATCAAGAAGGCAGGCCGCGCGTGTATATCCACCCTAAGATCTTTCGAATTTCGCGCGGAGCCCGCAGCTTATACTCTACGATACGGGCCTGGCCGTCACTGAACCTATATATCTATATCTGTTCTTACTTCACATATACACGTATATGTGCAGTATAGTCTCACACATGTGCGCGCAGAACACAGGGAGTATGGAGACTGGGGAGAGAGATCAGCGGAAGAGAGACAGAGACGAGGGTTGATAGCTATATATGTATATAGAGAGCTCCGGACTGGAGAGAAAGAGGGAGAGAGAGAGAGATGTGGCAACGTTGTACGTGCGCAGGGCGTGGCCAGGGTCCGCCAATCGGAGGTCGAGAAATTCTAGCAAAAGCCCCCCCCGAAATCGAAGCAAGTAAAAATTTTAGCGGCCGTGTCAAACGCCAGAGAGCGCACGTAAGGGGATCAGCGCGCTTGATCTCGGCTTACATTTTCCTTGCCTTATACACGTATATTCTTACTGAGAGAGAGAGAGAGAGAGAGAGAGAGAGAGAGCGTACTTTTTACCAGCCGCCCCCTCACACTCCGCTATTCGCCACTCGGTTTTTTCGCCTACTTCTCTCTGGTTCCTTCTCTCTCTCTCTCTCTCTCTTTCTCTCTCACTCTCACTCTCACTCTCACTCTAGCTCTCTTGCTCTTTGCCTTTCTCGGGATTTGCCTTCGTCAATCTCATCTCTTCTCGATTTCTTTGCGCTCCACGTGCTTGTCCGTCTTCTCAAGAGCGTTTCTTCCCTTTTCTTTCTATTTTAGGATGAGTATGTAAATTTTTTTCTTGACTGACAACGGTAATTTTCTCGTATATTTTTGTTTTGTACACTTCGATTAGATTGATTCACGATTGGATTTAATAAAATTTTGAATTGATGGTCAGTGAGAGAAAAGGCGAATTCTTTAAACATATAATATCGCTATTTGTATTGTTTTCTTTAAAAAATCTGCTTTTGAATGTTTATACTTGTGTGTACCTTTCGTAAAAACATAATGGTACTGTAAATCGTGAAACTTTAATTTATAAAATCGGAGTTCAGTATTTATTTTTAATAATATATGCATCATCTATTACATAATAATACATTTCTTTTACAAATTTTATATGTTTATAGTTAATTATATAAGTTAAAATGTATAATTTTAACTTATTCATTGTTTGGTCACAATAAAATTATACAATTTTGTATGATTCATTTATCAAATAAAGTTTATTTCTTATTGAACTATATTACAGGTACTTTTTGGACATAGGTTGATAATAAACATATTTATAAACGTTTATTTACTTATACTTATAAAGATGTCACCTTTAAAAAATGTTATAAGGTTACGCTCATAAAAAGTTTCTATATTCTATATTTCTTTGTACAATTTGTATTTAAAAAAAATTAATACTTTTTATAATGACAATGTGATACACTGTGTATTAATTACTAAATCCATTGTTTCTATAAAATCTGGGTCACTATTAGAAAGAAAAGAGATACAGAATTCATCTTCGTCAGTTTTAGAAATAATTGCTGAATTAGTGCCTGTATACTTGTAGTCAATTTTCTGAAATTTACCATTGTACTGACCATCAGCTTGAACCTTCAGAATAATAAGCTCGTCAGGCTCTGATCTCGCAGGATATACGACCATAACCAATACAAGAAACTCATCATTGGGCAAGTTATATATACTTAATACTCGAACTTGATTGGTAAACTTAATAGATATACCTTTTACGATACCATTGCTGCCCAATTCTGAACATTCAATATTATCAGCCTCAAAGTTTGCATTCCAGCAAACCCTGGCAATTCCACTATTATTGGAATAAATGTAATTAAAAGCTCGTGAATATGGTTGCTTGCCTACAGGTGAGAATATGATATTAGACCCGTTAGTAAGTTGGTCCGCAATGAAGTAATCCTCCGTCGATTGTGAATAAACGATACGATCAACTTTCATAACGTTACTCAATGGATTAGAACTTAGTTCATGGCGAGGTCTCACGAGACTTCCATCGAAGTCGTAAGTTTCTTTGCAATAATTGCTGAAACATCTTGGGCTTTTATAAATGACGTCGAAGGTGCTTTCATGTCTGACGAATTTATGGAAATAAATATCTAGTCCAAGTTCTGGGGTTCTGAAAATTCGGTGCACGTCGCATTCGTTAATATCAATGATATGCCAAACCAATTCCAGTTGACTACCATCTCCTTCTGAAAACGTTACGATGAATTTGTTCTCTGTTAAGGAGTAAACTCTAAATAAATGCGTTTCTCTCCGATTATCAATTGCTTGTCGCAGTTTGCACGATCTCTCAAGTTTTTCACCTGCAAAGGTGTGAGTGTGAACTGTCAATTTGCAGTTCGTGTGCGATTTTCCGCGAACATAATTGTCGCAGACTGTAAGCGCTAGACTGTGATTATTATGTCCTGCAAATGCATATGAAAAGGAAGTTTCATTGTTCTGAACATCCAAAATCCACTTTCGAGCCAGATTTAGTCGTTGCGCAGATGGTAGGGATGCTGCTGAAGTACATGAAAGTACTGAGATGATAATGATGCTCTTGAACAACATTTTCAGATTTATTTTCACCTGTTGTTTATTTCAATCCTGGTATATTGAAATGCTTTATATCTTCATAGTTGTTGCCTTGAAAATAAATTTTAACAATCTTAAATAAAAATAATTATGTCCGAATATTAATGTACGTTAGCAATGTTCAACAGTAATAAACTTACTATAAATACTTATATCTTTTAGATTTAATAGATAATAATTTGTTCTTCAACGTTTATTAATTGCACATATAAAAGTAACATTTAATACTCTTTACAATTTTTATTTAAGTCAGTTTTTTAATTTTTTAATTGATGTCCTATCAAATGTAATTATTATAAGCTTACGAGAACTAGTTAATAGATACTATCTTTTAGAATTCAATTAATATATCACAATCTTTATCGCATTCTTTTTTTTTAATCCCGATAAAGTAGTAAAAGGATTTCATTAATTTTATAAAATTTTTCTTATCAGAAAAGATAATTGTATCTATATATAAAGATAATTAAATATATAATTGTATATATTTAAAAAATTACTACGCACTTCTATCATTGATATCCTTTCAATACTAAACGTTATAGAATTTAATTTTATTGGAATGCAAGTATTGAAAAATGAATTTCAAGTGTGATCTCAAGTCTTCATTATTTACTATTTCTTGCAGCGAAAATAAATATTCATTTTTAGGGAAGCTTTTCCGCTTAGGGTCGAAAATAGTGGATGCTGGCGAGATCTTAAATATATTTTTTATTTTTGACATATAAATGATTCGAAAAGAGTTATGAAGATGTTACTAACATAAACATATAATAATCATAGCATAAAAGTAAAATTTTAAGTTTATAGATGGGCTTCATATACAAAAGATAATACATGAAATATGTGTTTTATAGTCTTATTTTGATATATACTATTTAATAGCTTTTTAAAACAATCGTTAACGTAGTTGTTTGAAATAGTCATGTGTTTCATGTGTAAAATGAATTGATGCATTTAAGAAATACTATTTTTGCACGCACATAGTTACGTAAATATTCTTTTATAATGAGTTTTTTTTTCAACTAATTTTTTAGATTTATGAGAAGTCGGAGGAGCCTCCTTAAAAAGTAGATATTGTTAAATTTCTATTGGAAATAGAAGTAACTCTTACCCTCGATCGAGATCTTCACGAGTCAAAAAAGCACTTTTATTTAAAACTTTAATGCTAACACTCTTTGCATGGATACAAATTATTGTTTGTTATATTTATGTTTTTTTTTATATCTACTCGCATCCAATTGCAATAGATGACAAGTAAAATCAGAATTTCGCCGTATCAATAATTTTTGCCCTGAAAAGAATTTATAATACACGCGAAATATTGTCAACAAATGTGGACCGAGTATCAAGAGTGAGAGCTGTCTTTTATTTCTAATATTCTTCCTATACGAGCGAGAGTTAATTTGTCAAAAAAAAAGAAAATTATCAGATTTTTATTCAATAGACTAATAATTAGCAAGAAAATATTTGTATAACGGTCTTTACTCACATATTTTTATACCAGAATCTTGACTTTAAACTGAAATATGTAGAGTTCACTCCTAATAATTTCAATGAATATGAGACTGAAGTCAGTACAACACAACCGACGAAACTGGTTGAGTTACTACTTATATGAATCCTTGACGCTATATATTTGTAATCGAAAAGTTCGATAAGATAATAACTTTGCAGAAGTTATCAAATAATGATATATATATTGTACATTCATGTACATAAATCATCCATTATTATTTATTAAATCTATAAAAAGAATTAGCGGTTACAAATTTTACATAAGCAAATCATTACAATAGCTGCTGATAATCATTCGACTTGTCTGTGTGTTTATCTGGGCACGTGCCCAGTCGGACATATCGCTTTAGAGTACCGACACTTTTTAATGTCATCTTATTAGAAATCTCGTTGAGACTAATCGTTGTAAAAGATCTTTCTGGAACATAGTACGCATTTAATTGAATAAAGACTTTTATCGGTTGTCCGTATCATTGAGGAGTTTACAAAAAAAAATGGCCACAACCGTGGATTTTTTCTTTCAACTGTTCAAAGAAAATTTAAACGTATATGCAAATCATTTAGAATATAAAAAACATTTTATTTAAAAAAATGTATCTTCCGCCCAACAAAAGGTAGTAAAGGACTGCAATTCACAATACTACGTAAATTGAAGTGGTTGCAGACAATCGCAGTAAGACATTCATTTTCAGTACAGTTTTTTAACATGCCCTAATTTTGTTCTATTTTGCGAACCCATAAGATTCTCGCAAGCTTTTATCCAATCTATATTTATGTTAACAGCTGTAAAGTTATTAATAGTAAATGACATAAGAGAGCTTGTGAGAGGTCGAGAGTCATTTACATGTTAATTTCCAAATATTTATTCTAATTTATGTAATACATAATTCACGTGATCGGGCGCAAAAGGAAATCGTACAGATTAAATCGGTGATCGAATGATACAATCGATCACCGATTTAAAATTTTAATAAAGATGATTGATAATCAGCAGTAGATCTTTCATTGGATTCTCAATATTCGTCGATGTTGATAGTCTGGAGATTAAAGTTGCGGTTAAAAACGAAATCTTAATTTATCTCGCACAATTTTACAAAGTTTCATGATTATGCACACATTCCCTTACTACTTATTGCTCAAGCTTTCGATTCCATTAGCATCTTACTGTTTTTGTTTTGGAATGATATCGAAGAAGTCTGTTTATTTCGTATACAAACGTCTTAAGTTTCGAAGCAACAGGTAATATGCTAAAAATCCCACTCTTGATTGTAGACTATTGGATGAAGTGAAAATGAACTGCTCTTGGAACTGCAAGAACGGGTAGGCGAATTTATTACCGGGGATAACAATCCATTATTATTTAATTACTCCACATTATTCAATCCTATATATTCGTATCGGACTCGAGTCTTATACTCTGTATCCAGTATACAATTCTTCATCTGAAATTCTGAAAATTCAACGCAACCCCACGGTGCACAGGTCTACACGCAAAAGCTCTCGCGCAAATCCCGCGTCAGATAATTATTTGTCCTCGTCTCGCTGGCGTGTCGCGTATGTGTGCTCGAGTATATATGCTCTTTCGCACTGGAAAATTGCCGCACCATACTCAGCCAGCTCTTCCTCTATATCTCTCCCTCTCTCTCTCTCTCTCTCTCTCTCTGCTGGATAGAGGCTGCATTTAATAGCCTCTCGGTGTGCGTATATGCGACGCTACGTCGTAGTGCCGGTGGCACAAGCCGAGGCCTCGCCCGCGTCGCCATTAGGAATCCCACAAGGCCTCGTCGTTCCTTGGAGCGCGCGCTTGCGAGTTCCCGGGGCCCGGGTACGACCTCACCACTCGCTACTCTCTCTCTCCCTCTCTCTCTCTCTCTTTCCCTCTCGAGACTCTGTATGCTCTGCAGCGCTGCGGTCTGCGCTAACTTCGCACAGACACTCTCTCTCTCTCTGTGTGTGTGTGTGTGTGTGTGTGTGTGTGCAATTTATGTGCACACGCGAGAAAGAGAGAGAGAGAGAGAGGGAAGGAGGAGGGGGCATTATACTGTGTATAACGGAGCTGCTGCTGCTGCTGCAACGCTAAAATCATTAGAAACAAGCGCAAGGAGAGTAGATACGTACGTGTGTATGCGTAGATGGGAGAGGGTGAACGTGTGCTCGTGCCTTACGCTCTGGTACAACTTGCTGCCCGCGAAGTTGCGGAGAGATAGAGAGAGAGAGAGAGAGAGAGGAGAGCTGTGTGCGCAGAATCCTCTCTCCCTACCGATGTGCCGTTAGAATGCTTAGATAGGCCTGCGGCACATACATAGACTCTGTGCCTCACTATTTCCCTCTCCCTCCCCCTCCACCGGAAATCAATATCAAAAACATGGATGCCTGCGTGACCAAGATGTGTGCGTGTGAGAGAGACTCGACCTCCCTTGCGTTATTTCCTCCTTTTTGGATATCTGTGAGTGTGCCTGTGTGTGTGTGCAAGGTTTGCAAGTCCGAGGCACACGTGAAATATCGAAGAAAGTCATGTCTAGCTCGATATTGGAGTGGCTTGCATTTAAATGCTTTAGTTACATGTTATTCATACATTAGTTGGATCTTTGTGTCTTGGAACAAAATTTTAGTCTTCATGTTTGATTTTCAAAAGTGCGATTGTAAGAATCATCAAATTACGAGTGAAATACTTTATAATGGATGAACCTATACACTGATACAGAATTCGATTAGTATTTCGCCCATGCAACAAAATTCGATCTTGTATTATCAGTTGTAATGTAATTGTAAAAATTGATCCAATACGCGTTTTACCCATTCAATAAGTATGGTTTAATTTATGTTAATCGGTAATCTACAATGAATCGTAGAAAAATATTATTCTCACTCTAAGTCGTTATGGAGATTTATTACGTGCTACTCGAATATACTTATCATAAGCTGCGATTCGATCTTTTCATCACCAATGATTCAATCAGCAATAAAACGCTCTTTAATCGACATATTTAAACTTTTCGATAGTCTCAATCCAAGAGCATAAACAAACCAATCACGACGCGATAAAATGTACTCTATATCCATAGATTCGAAATATCCGACTGCTGCCTTCGTAAATTGAATAAGCCCGAAAACGCAACCTCGTTAAAAATCCAAAGACTTCCGCACACCTTGCAAAACAAAAGAAACGCTCGCACGTGCGATTACGCGGCTCGCTCCTTATATACTTCCACAGCCACACACACACACACACACACACACGCGCCCATACACCTACACGCATACACCTACGCGCATAAAAGAAAAGCTCAACTCACTCCATCTCTCTCTCTCTCTTCGAAGCTTCAAAGAGGCGAGCCGAGCGCTGGTTCAGGCACACGGGGTAAATTAGTTGGGGAAGTCGACCTTCGCGCATCTAATTTACGAAAGAGAGAGAGAGAGAGAAAGAGAGAGAGAGAGGGAGACTGCATGCACCGCGTAAAAGCGGTTCGCTTCAAAGCGAGCGAGCTAAAAAGAGAGCGAGCATAGATCGAGTGTGTATGCGTGTATGTATAACCGCACGCACACACAGACGCACGCAGAGTTGCGTGCGCGCGCGATACGTGAAATTCCTCTCTCTATCGCTCTCTCTCTCTCTCTCTTCTCGCGCGCGCTTCTCTCTTGGCGCTGCTTAAAATTCATAAGGCGCTCTGTTTACTTACTAAAGATACGCGGCGTGCGCCCGTTATATTCCTTTCTTCAGCCGCTTTTCGACGCCCTTGCGCAAAGTATCTCTCTCTCTCTCTCTCTCTCTCTTCCACTTCTTGGCTCTATATATACATATACACTTAGATACTCTGTATACGCGCTGCGGTCGCGTGCTTTATCGCTGAGAATAAAATTATTGGTTGCACTTTTTCTTCTTCCTCCGCTGTTCCTGTATATATAATACCTGTATAAAGTGAGAGGAGGGTAGAGGAGAGCTATTGGTGTCCTCGTTTTCGATTTTTCCAGAGTTCGTTTCTCCTTTGTGTCTGTCCAGGGCCACTCGATGGCTTTCCAAGAGAGAGAGAGAGAGAGAGAGAGAGAGAGAGGAAGTTGAGGAAAAAAGAAAAAGAGGAAGGGATGTCCGCGGAATATTTCAATAGGCAATGAAAGAGATAGAGAGACAGAGAGGGAGGCTCAGACAGCTACTTGTCGAGAGCGATTATGCGCTTCAATTCTCTTATGAGCGATTCTTTCTTTATGCTCGGCCGGGTGGCTGTATATAGGCTTGATAGTCGGATGTACTCGGTTTTGAAGATAGCCGGGAGGTGGTTATCGAGTTGTACAAGTCATTTTTACTCCAGGAATTGCGCTTGTTGCTAGGCGGAATGGACAGTTTTTGCATCGGCTGGATTTGTTGCAGAGGTGTGGGATTTATGGCGGTATTGTAGAGCAGATAAATTTCAAAAATAGTGTTTTTAAAGTACAAGTTACGACCAAACAAGTTCAATTAAATGAGCGTCAAATGATTTAGGGGGCCGGCACTTGAGGAATTTAAAAAAATGGTTGTTTCTATAGAAAAGTGATTTGAAGCATATAATAAAGGGTCTGAATTGATGTCAAATGTTTGGAGGTCAGTGGCCTTACGCCAAATGGCGTATCCCGGGCCTCTAAAGCTTAAGCTTTGAATGGCTAATGTTGTTAATTCATATTGTCTAGCATAATATTGTTTGGAAGTAGTAATGGTTACCTAACCAAATATTTTGTTGTTTAAATGACTATATTTTTTATGCTGTATTGTGATAAACTAATTACAATGAATTAGATAAGTTTGAAATTATTTCTAACGTATGTAAAGAAAGTTTGTTGAAATAATGAGGACACCTAGAAGGAGACTCTTGGCTAGCTTTAACATATTAGGGTACCAATGTAGTGGTACTCTATCCATTTTCTAGTGATAGTCTATGAAAAAGTTTTTGGACCAATGCTATATTGTTATTTATTTATTTAACGTCATTAAAAGGGTATAGCCATTTTCATAAACTAAAATATATAAAGTAGCACACACTGAGCACCCTATTCAAAACTTAACTTGAACAAGAAAGAGGTAATATTTATTAGTCGTATTGGAAGAAGATTCCATGACCTTTCAGTCGATTTGCCATACATGTCTAATCTTGCAAACAATAGAATACTTCATCGCATAGTATCGAACCACGAATGACTCGAAATAGAATATGGAATACTTATATATAATATCGATTTTATAATCGATAAAAAAAAAACATGAAAAGTCATGTCGATAGCATTCATTGTAACTCCCAACGCTAATAACAATTACCTCGTTGGTTTTTCTCTGAACAGCTACAATTCTGAAACGAGTATTTTAGCCACTATTAGCATTTGGGAGCATAGTTTTTCGAACGGTCCCGCAAGTTAAAAGCTCCTCCATAAACATGGACGCGCGCTGCTCGATTCGCGTCTTCTATCACCCCATCCTGTAAGGTCTTTCCTAATTAAGGTGCGCCAACTCGCCCGGAACTGTATACGCAGCAAGTCTCCACCCCATGTCCTTTCTCTTCCCTCGTCTCGCAGCGCACAACTCCTCGCGCGCCTATACATACAGAAACAGCTCGCCGAGTCTGCACGTCTGTCAATTGTTGCCCCCCACCCTCCCCTATATAGTGTTGCGCCCACCCGCACGCGCTCGACAAACACGAATAGAGTTGTAGATAGAAGAAAACTCGTCCTCTCTATCCCCATTTGTCTTTGACTTCTATTCGCTCTCTCTCTCTCTTTCTCTCTCTCATTCTCTCTATCTCTACATTTAATTCGGCTGACTGCTCGCCTAGCGTTTACTTTTGCCCCGGTAATGAAAAGCCCTAGACGCACCTGCAACTATATATACACGCCTAGAGCAAGAAAGCCGAGCTTTTGACATCTGCTCGCGCTGGCGCTCGCCGTGCTGTCTTTCCGGTGTGCGCGCCCGACAGATACAGTATACGTGCGCGCACGTCCACATCGGTGGCAGAGAGGGGGTACACGA
This sequence comes from Megastigmus dorsalis, assembly GCA_900490025.1. Taxonomy (NCBI): domain Eukaryota; kingdom Metazoa; phylum Arthropoda; class Insecta; order Hymenoptera; family Megastigmidae; genus Megastigmus; species Megastigmus dorsalis. The sequence continues at coordinate 107,384 of UELU01141763.1, forward strand.
CCGGGGGGGGGAAGCGAGGGGTGTTTAGAGGTGTGCAGCACAGAGCGTAGCTGAGCTACTATTAACTCATTACGGCAACTTCTTCGCATTATTATCACATCCTCTCTTTGAGCTAGCGGCAGGAGATGCAGGAGAGAAGAACAGAGTGCACGCGTACATGTGTCTGTGTGCGTGCGTGTGTGCGCGTATACGGGGAAGAGCAAAGACGACGAGTAGAGGGACGTGGAACTGACAGGGCGCGCGCAAGCTTAGAAACGCGGAGGCGGAGGAGGAGGAGGAAGCTGCAAGCCATTGTTTCGTGCTTCTCTCCCTCTCTCCCTCTCTTTCTCTTGCTCTTGCTCGTTCTTGCTCTGCCTATATATATATACACGTAGGAAGCCTCTATTTGGCACACGCGCGGGGAGGAAGAGGGAGCGAGTGAGCAAGAGATAGATAGAGAGAGAGAGAGAGAGAGAGGAGCTGGTGTCTTAGAGGTTGCACGCTGTGGCGCGTATATAGAAGGGTGGGAGAGAGGGAGGGAGAGAGAGAGACAGCAGCCATCTTGCCACAAACTTGACTCGACCAATCAGCGTCGACGTTGTGGTCACCCGGGCTTTCACCCTCTCTCTGCCTCTCTCTCTCTCTCTCCCTCGCATTCGTACCTATACACACACACACACACCGACACGTGATGTGACGCGCGTACGTGTGTGCATGCACGGCTGAGTGCGCGCCCTCGAGAGAGCTGCTGCTGCTGCTGCTGGTGCCCTCCTCTCCCTTCCTCGCTCGAGCCACACACCTACACGCATATAGAGATAGTGGGCTGGCGGCGACGGCGGCGGCGCCTTTAATTCTAATCAATTTAGCCGTAGCAGCCCGCCGTATGTGCAAGTGCGCTGCTGCTGCGAGGCGCGCGAGACCGCAAGAACCCGCGAGAGAGCTCAAGGAAATTCTCTCTCTCTCTCTCCCTCTCTCTGTCTCTGTCTCCACATCGAGGGGTGCATTGTCCCTTGGCTCTGTCTTTAGCCCCCCTCCTTCCACTTCTTCTTCTGGGAAGAGCTCTGTGTGCAGATCGGAAGGGTATGAGAGAGAGAGAGAGAGAAATAATTAGAGGCGCGGACTAATCGAGCCAAGTTTACGGGCGCGTGCGTAATCTGCGTGGAGGCGCGCGTCCGCGTACCTATGTATAGGGTCCCTCGGGATCATCCTGCGTCAAGTCGGCCGGGTAATGGCGATTCGGGGATACATCGTGACCGATGTGGAGGAGAGCTACTGCGGGATAGCAGCGGGGTAGCGGGTTATGGCCTGGAACTGAAAGTTTTTGTCTGGAATTAGATTTTGATTGGGTTTTGCGAGCGAGTCGCGGGACACTTTGTTATTGGGCGGGAGTGTACATTTATATTATGCCCTTGCTTTGTTCCAGTGCTAGTTTTAAAGAAATATACCGTTGATTCGAAATTATTAATGTTATTTCGGTAAATGTATGATTGCGTGTTTCAATAAGAATGACCAGTGATTCCAAACGCATGAAAATTATTTCTCTCTCTTCCTTGATTCTTGAAAAAGTATCGCCAAGTGTGATATCCGAGATATAGTTTTATTTAGTTATTCCCTGTATTCTTTAATGCCAATGAATACTAACAGCAGTTAAATGTTAATAATTAATAATCAGTATATTAATAATAATTAATAAACAAATAAAACTCACTTCAATTTGCTTTCATTGTTGTAAGTTATTCCGTTGAATGAATAATCTTTTATCCTATATACAAAATGAATGGACTGCTTTAAATACTATTTTATGCAAAACTTTGGAACATATTCGCAACAAGTATTACTTTTGAATGTTATTGAAAATTGTTTTATGTGTTTGACATGTTTACCCTGAGATGTTATTTTTTTCTAGAAATATTATTTTCATAACATAGTCTTGTTCTTATTATTATTAGATCTATAGAAAATCTCTTTTCCCCTTAAACTCAAATTCATCTAAATATCGGATGAAATGGCCCTTTTATTTCTTTTTTAATATTCAGTTTTACTGCTGAAGATAAAGCTTTTGTTTTCGACTTTTTTTTTACTTTAAATCATCATTCTCCGTTGTTTATGGTTTCTTAGAGGATATTTGAAAATTAAATTATGGTTAAAATAGTTTTCTCTGATTTATAGTTTAACAATAAAACAGTATTTATAGTAATTATGTCTATTATTTCATGTCGTGAAAGGGGTAAGAAATAATAGTATATAATTTATAACGCACTGAAATTTAGAGTTTATTTATTGCATTTTTATTATATTTTGTTATCTATAAATTAGATAATACAATTGTTCTAATTGAAATAGCACATAAAATTATAAATTCATAACTCACTTAACTTTCTTATGAAAGTAGAAAATTTAATTTGTAAGATATTGATATGATTTTCCCGTGACTGCATAACAGTCGAGTGCAGAATACTTTCTTACTTTTTAAAAGAGAAATCATTTTTTACTCACCCAAAGAGATTCGTATAAAAGTAGATAGAAGGCGAAAAAGTCGATTTATTTGTGCTCCTGATTGGAGGATATGAAGTCAAGGGCTTCCAGAGATATAACTTGAACCGCATTGGAGTTAGAAAGTATGATCTGTGTGCTCTCGATATTTTCCTCTTGAAAGCGAGGGAAAAAAAAGGAAGGAAAAGAGATCCTCGGTGTAGAGAGGAAAAACCTGCTTGACGTTACAGCTGCTAAATGAAAATCGAAGAGCCGTTTAGCCGAATGCTCCTTTCAGATTTCCAAATAATTTTTCTATAAATACTACACTGTCATTGAGCTATCTACAACAAATTTTTTTCCCAATAATAACATTTCTTTTTCAAATGAAGCTTATGAATGTGTTCCACCAACTTTTCTAATTGATTAAGTGATTATCAATTTAACAATCAAGGTAAAATAATCATTTTATCGACAATTTTTTTATATTCGTGAAACGTGACGTTTATGTAAAATCCTTTCACTTTTAATATTGCATTCACTTTGCGGATTATGCTGCAAGGATTTTTATCGCAATTACTATCCATAAATAGTTTTATCAGCTAATACATATAGGATCCTATAGCGATCAACCTTAACAATCGACTATCTTCAGGCGTTTAAATTCATTAATTAATCATTAAGCGCACCGCTAAACGTAATGGCGCAATCAACGTAAACGGAGGCAAAGAAAAAAAAAGATACTCCGCGCGATCATTAAATCAAAGTGCGCAACAAACAGCTTCATAAAGTCTGCCCCCCCATAAAATGCCTCGACTAAGACAATCAATAAAGACTGGAAGGCACAAAAAAGAGAGAGAGAAGGAGAATGAGTCAGAGAGTAAGAGAGAAGGAGGCTAATCGGCAATGAAGATACGAGCTGTTTAGCGGTTAATTAACTCGCGCGGCACTCGTAGCGAGACGAAGAGTAGAAGAAGAAGAAGAAGAAGAAGAAGAAGGAGAAGTAGAAGGGGGCTCTCTTCTCTTACATCGAATATTTCCATAAGCATTAAGTCTCGGAAGCGAGGCGCCTTATGTATATACTTGCGGAACGAGTCGAGCCAGGGCTTGTGACGGGAGGAGTTTTTAAGTACTTCCGACAAGGCCAAGACTCGTCCGACCCCCGGAGTATAACATTTTGACGCGGGGACAGTCGGCGCCGTGGCTTTATAACTTTTCGACTTTTGTCACCTGTCGCCTCTGTGTCTGTGTGTGAGCGCGCGCTGAATGACTGCACCGTCCGAGCTCGCTTCATTATTATTTTGCGCTCGCTCACCCGAAACTGTTGCGAAACTACGTCTTGCTAGCGTACCGGACTTGACGGATGGACGAAAACTTGTCCCGTGAGCTCTTCATATTTGGTCTGGTCGAGCGTAAATAAGTGATACCGATATTTTGTCTAGCTGGAAATGGGGGAACGAATTTAGTTTCAGGTTTGGGTAGTGGTGGTCCAAGGAATTATTCATTCGCTACTTTTAGCTAAAATGAACTGTATAAATTCCCATCGAAACATTTCTACAGCGTTGTTCTCATTTCTACTATGATATTTTTTCGAGTAGCTAGAAGTGCTAGTTTTATTGCAATATTTAGCTAGAAGTAAGATAATTTATATGAAAACAGCATGAAAACCGTAGTCTTTGTGCTGACATACATTTAAAATTAAAAAACATGAATTTTTTATAACCTTCCAAAAATGAATGAAAAAGTAGTCGATTATATGCACTTTTTTTCAATGTCGATTATATGCACTTTTTTTCAATGTATAATAGCAATTAAAAATTTTCACGTGAAAATATTCCAATAAAAATACTTATCAATCCCCAATTTTTAAATGGATGATAAGTCAGTTGTGAATAAAGCAAAAAATTTTCCGCGAAGACTCGGAAAGCGCATCCGGTAATTCGAAAATGAACCGTCGTTAACCTTATGAATATTGTGGTGGAGCCACACGATGCAAAAAAGCCGAGAGAGCGGGTAAAAGTGACATCGTCCGCGACCGTCCCAGTCTGCTCTTAATTTCGCATGAAATACTTATTTAATAAAGCAAACGAATGCGCGACGCTGCTCCCGCGATCCTCTTTCCAAAGGCCTCGCAGAGCCAGAGAGGGAAAGAGAGAGAGAGAGAGAGAGAGAGGAAAGGATGGAGAGCGAGAGCGAGATAAAGTAATAAAACCCTTGCTCTCGTCCTCCTGCCTTTTTCTTCTCTTTTACGAGACTGCGAGAAGAACGACGAGGCCGGGAGGAGGTAAGACACTCGAGTGGTTATCAAGCTAATAAAAAAATTAAAGCCGCGTCCTCGTATATTCGCATACACACGCACGCACACACACACACACACACAGACGGAGAAAGAGGAGAGAAAAGAGAGCGCGAGCGAGGCTGCCAAAGGGCCATTCAAGCCGTATACAACGCCACTGCACACACGCACACACGCTGATGTGCCGTATCTACGAATCGCAAAACAATGAGTGCGAGTCACTGCGCGAGAGAAAAATCATCGTTTCGAAATAAACAAGGATGGAAGGGGGACGCGTGTATGGGATCTGGGTGGGTGAATTGGAGACGGGCTCGTGGACTCGAATAATAACGGGTAGGGCTGTTTCCTCGCTCTTTCTCTCGCGGCTACATGTGCGCAACGGCGACGGCGACGGCAATTGGCTCGTTGGCTCGTTTTTTTTTTTTTACGACTCTCGCGGAGTGAGCCGCGAGAGAGCGACGTCGTCGTCACCTCTGACGCGAGATAATTCGAGTGTGCTGCGCTGCCGCGGGGGTTGGTGTGCACCAGTCACACTATATACTGCTGCAGCAACCAACGTCTAGATCGCTCGCAAATTAGCCGTTCGAACGTCGCTGCTCTCTGCCTCTTCTATACCTCGTTCTTTTTTCGCTCTCTCTCTCTCTCTCTCGCACACTCCATTCGCGCTTCACTGTTCACTGACTTTGTTTTCCATTAGTCGACTAGAGATTTTCAGTTTAACGAGCGGTTTAAGTGAGTAGCTGGTGCCGGTGCCGCTGCCGCTGTGGCGCAGGATCCGTGGTATATTTGAAGGAGTCGAGAAATCGGAGTGTAGCGTCGAGCTGTTAAATTGAAAGTTTCATTAGGCTGGGAGCTGAGTTTTTACAGGCGGTGGCCTTCTTTTTTTTTTTTTTTTTTTTTTTAATTATTGCTCTTTCCGACGAGTGCAAATGATCGGGGCTAAAAGGTATAGCTTCTACTCTTGTATAACATGCAAATTAATTGCATTTTGAGTTTTGAGTGGTGTGGAAAAGGACGTGTGCGCACGATTTTATAGAACTTTATCAAAAGAGGTTTTTAAAAGATATATGCGAGGTATGTGTGATTTTTTATTTGCTTTTTGGGAGCGAAAACAGTGCCTTATTTAATATAATCGGCAATATTTGAATTTTTTCACCCTCTCTATAAATATTTGTATAAAATGTTCTTAAGAATTCCAAAAATCTTTTTAAATACTTGAACTTTCATTAATTTATGTCCATATACTATGATTATCGAAGTTTTTGTTTATTTATTATCTACGTATGTTTACTTTAGTTATTTATTAAATATGGTAGCTGGTAAATAATAATTATTATGACATTAACGCAACCCGGATATCTTCCTTTTAAAAGCATGGTTCTATGATACTATAAAACACGGACCGCTGTAAGAGATCAATATTAGGGCTCGATTAAATCTAATACATCTCCGTTGCAGCATTTCAATTTCGCGCTGAATGCAATTACACGCCGAGCTCGGAGGTAACGTAAAAAAAAAACGAACGAGGTAAAGGAAAAAAGTTTGTCGCAGCAACTTGAACGTTTTGCGGCGACAGCCAAAGAGTGCGAGACACGCAAAATACCAAAAGGAGCGAGAGAGAGGGAGAGAAAACGCCGGGTGAAAGAAAGAGAGCTGCTCTGCGGATCGAAGTCATAAAGTACTTGACGGCGGTTTCGCATCGCGGCCTCGACTCAATGAAATCACTGGACTAAAATAATCCAGTGCAACGACGCATCTTTAAAAACGACTTAATTGGCAGCGGTTGCACGGTTTGCTTTTTTTTTGTGCCTTCCACCCCTGCCCCACCCCCTCTCTCTCTCTCTCTCTCTCTCACTCTCTCTCACAGCGTCGTTCCGCAAAGTACGAACACGCGCCGCGAGGCCTTTTATTCGATTGAAGAGGCTTCGCTCGTGCACTGAAGGTTCGTTATCGCACCGAGCAAATCTCCGCTTGGACCAATCACAACCGAGCTTCGCCCAGTACGTGTATACGTATACTTGTGCCAGTTGGACTGTTCCATGTCGAGGGAGCGGGTCAAACATTTGAAATCACCCTTCCTGATGGATTGTAAAAATTAAATTTAAACTGTTTTTTAGTGTCGAAAAATATCATTATCATCCCGACCTGACGCACATGTATTGTAGTATTTATTGAGTTATCAAACGGTTCTGGTGTCAATAACAAATTACGAAGTTGTGCACTTCAGAATATTTTCTCTTATTCGATTTAATAAGGAATAGAAATTTGTGAGATGCACTATACATTTACGAGTCTAAAGTATCTGTATAAGGAACGAGCACCGTAAGGGCCTGCATTTTATCTAGTTGCAGCTCACTTGCCGCGGAACGGCCCATGTACATAAACAGCGAGAAAGTGAGCAGTGAAGCTTATATATCCGCGAATATAGCGGAGCGAATGGTCCTCAAGAAATTCCGCATGGACCACTGCAGCGATGGCGGAGGACATAATGGTACCGGGGGAGAAAAAACGAAAGAGTGAGCTAGAGAGAGAGAGAGAAAAGGAGGGAAAAATCCGTCGCGGAGAGCGGAAAAAATTGCTGAAGGAAAAAAGTTCCTCGAGGCGTAAAAGAAAAACAGACGGTGCATGCACAGATCGCGCACACACACGTATGTACGTACATATACGCCCTGCGACTTTTTTTTTCGAGTGTCGCGCAAAGTGAGAGAGATCGAGTATATGTGGGTATACAAAACTCGGGGAGCCAGCTAGAGAGAGAGAGAGAGAGAGAGAGAGAGAGAGAGAGAGAGAGAGAGAGAGAGAGAGATGGTGACGAATGAAAAGCTTCGAGCACGCAGGCAAACATCGAGCGTGTAATTCGCTCTTTAAAGAACACTTGGACGATAATTACGGGCGCTGTGGTACTTAGGTAGCGTCGGCGAGGAAGAGAGAGAGAGAGAGAGAGAGAGAGAGAGGAAACGAGAGGGAGCGAGGACGAGCCGGGCGCATATGAAAAGATCTTTTTGCGTTTATTTTTCGCGACCAGCTAGTGGAAAGATACATGCTGCGCGGCTTTTAATTAGCACCGTGCTTGCATTTTTCGCTGTCGCGCGAATACGTGCGCTTCTATGTGGTACGGGAAGATTTTCTTCCCTCTTCCTCAGCATCCTTCGTGCTTGTTTCTCTTTGAGGGATATGCCGAGAAAAGGGTGGAGAAGAGAGAGGGAGAGCGAAAAAGAGGCGTCGGTGGGGGGGCTCGGTCAAGACCTGGGTTAGAGATGCCTTTTTAAATTAACCCACTTTTGTGTTTCATTAAGTTTTACAACTAATTAAAAAGCACTGTGCGCCTCTGATACGAAGCCAGAGAATTCTTTAAAAAAAAAACAGAACGAGAGCTTTCTTCTAAAATGACGTTTTCTCGGCGCTGAGTCGTGCTTTTTAATGTCGTAGAGTTAAACGTGTAGTCGTTATCTGTTGTAAGTATTGGAAGTTAAACGAAAAATTGCGAGTACAAATTTGTGCTTTTTTGAAGTGATTAATCAACTGTAAAGGAATTTTAGGTATTTCCCGTATCTGTGTGATTTGAAGGCATAAGTTTTATGAAGAACAAGAGGTGTCTTCAGAGCGAAAATTACGTTAACTCAAAAGTTCTCTGAATAAAATTAGAATCTACTACAAGTACATAACAACATATTTCGAACAGGGCTCGAATATCCCCTTAAAACAGATAGTTGAAATTGGTATAATTATGCTCTGTAGTTAGATAAGTAGTTTTAGTAAATTCAAAATGGATGAAACTTTAATGGACCAGTACATACCATGTAAGATTCTTTTTTCAAATTTCATTTCTATCATTACCTCGACACAACTATCATATATGACCAATACTCAATTTTTATGCAACAACAATATTATCACGAATTTTTCGATTTGACAGTGCCCCAGTATTCGAGACGGCATTAAACAACCTAGAGCGACCTACACCCCAAAGCCCGACGCCATTCTACACAAACAGATAAAATCCGATTGCTTTTCGTTCAAGACCGCCATCTCCGGAACGCCCCGTATCCATCTTATCCCCTCGGCATGTCCGAAAATCCACGCATACACAGGCTCGCACAGTTGAACTCCGGCTCCCTCGGCGCTTCTAAAAAACATAACCTCCACCCTCGCTCGGAAAAAAAAACACGCTCGAGCCCACGCGCTCTCTCGCTTAGATAAGACCCGCGTCGCCCTTTTCCATTCGATTCAGCGCGTGTCACACTCGCGCACACACATCTATACATACATATACACACAGCCAGGGAGGAAATATATAAGCGCGCATCAATCGTACCCTCGCACACGTACACACACGCGCGCGCTATTTTGGAAAAGGAGAGAGAGAGAGAGAGAGAGAGAGAGAGAGAGAGAAGAGAGGATGCCCGGGGGCTATGTGTGTTGCGCTGCTGGAAAGGAAATGAATCGAGAGAGAGGAGAGAGAGATGCCGGCAGTGAGGGATTTCAGGGTAAAAGGGAAGCTCGAGGGGACGTAAAAGGGACGCGGACGATAGTCGCTCCGGGGGGGCTTTTCGTTATCACGTACAGCACGCGCGCCCCGAGGTATATGTGTATGCCGGAGTCCTGGCGGAGAAGGAGATGCCGAAGAATTTTTGCACCAAGTTCCCAATGGCTGTTGAGCTATTTGGTTACTTCGTACTGGAAAGGTGATTATTTTCGGATTGCGGTGAAGAAGAATGTCATGTTATATTATTTTCTAAAATTCCAATGTTAACGCAATTTGGATAAAATAAAATTATAAAAAAAAGTTCTATTGTCTTATGTTGTGAATGAAAACGAGTAAATTTACAATCACGCATCCAAGAATACGAGTTAAAAAATATATGAGCTATGAAAAAACGTGTGCACAGAATCATCACAAAAATGTCGCATACTTATAATTACAAAACCAGACCCTGAGAAAAAGATAACAAATCATTCTATCAGTACTTATATTATGCAAGAATATGGAGTAAAATATTACATTTCATATTCAGTGGCCAAAGAAAATTGAAAATGGAATGTACCACCATCATGTATTCAAAGTGTTATTTTAACTTGATTATTTGTACATTGCGTTCTATTAAAAGAATATAGTTTTCTCTGAAGCCGTTCCACCTTCAGATTTTGTCTATCGAATAAAGGATCATTTAAAACTACCCTATGGAAAGCAAATAAGAACTGCCCAAACATCACCTGTCGAACCACGATTTCACTTATATTAAAAATTGCGCATCATTAGTCGGACCGATAAATCATCCCCTCCTCACCTAGGGCAACTAAAACGCAGAAACACAAAGTCATTTTGACTAAGCAACTTCTCCTCCGACTGCGCGTGTGTATATATAAGGCATCTGTCTCAGCCCCTCAGCATCCCTCTTCTACGTGTACCCACCCGTCCAGTCCTTCCTCGCACAGCCTGATATATTGCCTCCTCGCTCGCGCCCGCGCCCTAAGCCATCCCTTGTGGAGCCGCCATCTTGCAGGACTCTCCTGGTCGTCGTTGGTCCCCCTCCTCCTACATACCGTACGACTGTGGGAGAGAGAGAACCCACCCATGATCGAAAATCCCGTTAGAGATGTATACACATGTGTGCGTGTGTTTATACGAGCAAGTAGGGATCGCTGAGTTGGCGCCCATTTTGACGCTGCTGGGCTGCTGCTGCTGTTTTCTCTCTCTCTCTCTCTCTCTCTCTCACCCTCGTGCGTGTGCTCCCTTATCTCGCTATTACCTATACGTCCTACCTTTATGTACGTGTGCATAAAATATCGCTTCGGTCGACCTTTTGCAGCGGGTATACATACGAAATCACTCCCGTGAGATCAGTCACAAACACTCGCGCCAATAAATTGACCCAAAAAATTGATCATCAAAGTGCAGAATGTATACACGCATTTATTTGAACCCTCGCACCCTCTTGGTTTATTCTGCTTTTAGGTAAATTTTGAGTTTGTCGTGTTTGATGAATGCGTGGGTTGTTCTATATTTACATGTTGTAAATAACCGGTGTGGTACCGATGTTCGGAGCGATACCGTGGAGTCTTGGCGGTTCTTCGGCGTCAATCTTGAGATGAGACGCGCGCACGCGACATCGTGGCAATTTATTCCGACCCAAATTCGAATATGCAAATCGCCGGTATTATTATAATGCTGTTTGGAGAGGCTTTGTTGGGCTTACATTATACACGCTCGATCTAAGAATAAAGATTTTGCTTGTTTATCATAAATATAGATTAACTCGGGGCTTTTGCTCGATCAATTACCGATTCGCGTTTGTCGCACTGTTTCGTATTGCGTTCTATGTCATGCATTAAATTTGAATTTTTGGTATATGAATGTGCTTGCGCTGGAGTCGTCAAGATAGAAGGATTTCTTCTCTTATTATTTTTTAGGGGTAGCGAATCCTAAATTTATGTTAGATTTGTGTCTTAAATCCGGCTCAAGAGACGATTTTTAAATGATCGAATCAAGAGATGGAGAGCTTGGATCAATTCGATAGCAACCTGATTATCAATAAAATTAAGAATTACTTATACAAAATCTTATATTTGATAAAAGTTCTATTCCTCGGTATATCCTGTGCAGTACAAAAATGTCGTATTTTCATTGATGCATAGTGATAACAAGAAATTCTATCACTATCAAAGTCTATCTCGAGTCACTGAAAAGAGCAAAAAGAGCGAAAGAATGAGAGATAGAGAAAAAAAAGACGAAGCGCTTTAACATTATTAACAGGCAATTCTTAATTGAAGGGCGGCTAAAGTGCGTCTCGGAAATCTCCATGTTGGAGGCATTAAAATCCTGAGTTGGCTTGTTTTCGGGCTCGCGCGCTCGCGATAAATCAAGTGCACCCCGTTGTAACGTTATATAGTTACGCAGACTCGTAAAAGGCGCTCGCGCTCTTACCCTCTCTTTCTCCTCTCCCTTTCTCTCTCGCAGGAGTGTTTTCAAGTTATCCGCGGAATTTCACGGGAGGCTCGGCAATAACGTCGGCGAAGAGAGAGAGAGAGAGAGAGAGAGAGAGAGCGGAGATGGCGAACGGGGGGTTGGGTTAGGTTGAGCGGAGAGTCGAGTTCCGCGGAAAAAGCCATATATGCATCCACGTATATATGCGCTCGCGCACATTTTTCGGGAGTTGAGCGTGCTCGGGATTTTCGGGGTTGCTGTGCTGCCGCTCGTCTCGCTCCTTCAACGATGTGCTCGACATTCTGGTACATTCTTGAGGGATTTGATTATGCAAAGCAACTCGCGCCCGACAGTTCCTTCTTGCGTCTGCTGCTTCTACTGCTGCTGCTGCTTCTCTGACTTTGACTCTCTGCCCCGCCGACGATTCTTTGAGTTGCGATTGCTTTCTCTCAATCTCGCTGTGGGGTAAGAGAAACTTGACGTGGATCTGAAATTAAAAAAATATTGCTGGTCAGAATGAAGGTTCTACTTCTGTTAAGATGTTGTCTTTAGAGTAGAATAATTATTATTTAGATACGTTATATCGATCGCATGCATTACTATTATAAACATCAACAAATTTTAATCTATATCAATGTTTATCCGCATATCCAGCTCGCACTACTTAATAAGTTGTTTATCACACTTTTTTCTACTTTATTAGTGCATATTTGTTATTTTTTAAAGTGCTTTTGGATTTCATGGTTATCGAAAAAATACGTAATAATTCTATAAATTCAGTAATAGATAGATAAATAGATAGTCTCTTCATTTCGTTTTTCACAAAAATATAAAATATAAATCATATGATCATCGTATGTGCTTGAAGCTTGTATATTTCAGATATGAGAAATCGTATTGGACTGGTTTAAAATGAAGTTTGAAGGGTGTATAGAGTATTATATAACCCCATTTACCAAAGTAGTCAAAAAAAATTTTTGATTTCCACATTTAATATATCTTGAGATTCTTGTAATATAGGATATTTCTAAAACCTAAGTCAACTAATTTTGAGATCAGATTCAGATTCAGATTCAGATAAGATAAGAATAGTTTAGTCAGATCTGACGAACAGGATACTTTTTAATTTTTTCTCTATGTAATCAGTCAAAAATAACGAATTCACGGTGTGTGCTGTGAAGAGGGTAATGGTCCAGACTAAGAAGGTGTTATGAGAATTATAAAAATGATGTTTTCATAGAATCCTCGATGAGATGATTTATTTATTCAAAAATTAGTTATTCTACATTTTTGAAAATACGAGTTTCTTCCTTTTGACTTCGAAGTGGGCGAATTCGAACGTTCGCCTCGAACCATTTTTCATCTCGTTAATTTATTCGCAGCAGTCGAGCAGCCCCAAACCGCGCAGCGCGCAGATAAGCATAGAAGTAAAATGAAAAGTCGGTTAAGAGCAAAAGGCACTTAACTACCTCCTCAAGAGTTTAAGGTCTCGCGCGAGTGTTTTGATTTCGCACTCCTTGCCGATCTTCTTTCCTTACCGCTCTACACATCTCCAATCCGTCGTTACACACACACACACACACACACACACACATACGTACACAGAACCTCGCAACGCGAGAAAAGTTTTCGCGTATTGAAATTCAAATGAATCAGCATATATAGAGCGCGTCTCTCTGCCTCATTCTCTCTCTTTCTCTCTTCTGCTCCTCGACCAAATGGAGAATCGATCGATAGCCGCTTGCGCATCGCATCGTCGGTTTGAACTGTATATGTACGCTCAGGTATGCGCACACATACATATACACAGCGTCGATTCTCAATTGTTGCGGATCACGCGCGAATGCAAAAAAAAAAGCCGATGGAAAGAGGGAGATGAAAAAAAAACAACAACAGCAGCGAGAGAGAGAGAGAATGGAGCGCGAAGGGAGAAAAGGCACGACACGTACGCGTATAATTCGGGAAGAGGCAGCTGCGTGGGTCCCGATATGCAAAAAAGGGGTTGCCAAACCCAGAATTAGAATATCCTCGCGGTCTCATTTGAATTTCAATCTCGCGCCCAAAGAGAGAGAGAGAGAGAGAGAGAGAGAGAGAGAGACGGGAAACCTCGAGGGTAGGCCCCGGTATACATCTACCTACGGAGCTTTCCTTTCTTTGCTGTCCTTCTCTTCTCTGTGTATCTCTCTCTCTCTCTCTCTCTCGCTCTCTGTCTGTCTTTCTCTCTCTCTGTGCTGATCCCAGGTAACCGCTAAAAAGGGTTGGACCCATTAAAAAATTGGACTACCTGAAGCTCGCGATTTTTCGCCTCACCCCTGCGAGCCCGAGCGCGTACACCTCCCGGGCACCTCATTAGAGCCGCGTCAAACGTCGATTCCAGGGAGCCCGAGATTATGTATATACCCTCCGATCGCTCTGCATTTAAATACAGTTTATGTACACGCGCGACTAGTAGCTGGTAGTTTTCCTAATGCGCTTTTTTCACTATTATTTTCGTTAACCCCGAGCACATTTTACGCACAGTAATAAGATAGAGGATGAAATGTGCTCGGATTAGATGCTTTGACGTATTATTTAGCGTGTTCTAATGGTTACTATGCAACGGGAATTGAGTAATATTATTTCAAGTTTTGCAAAAACTTTTTGCAAACGGTTATGTGACCATTCGATCTTTAATACTTCTTGAAATTATATCTTTCAAATCCGGTTTGTCGCGTCTGTTTATGCGTCAGAAGAGTATGAATATAAAGTTGTAAGAGCCGTGCAGGGGTATAGGCGTAGTTTTAATCAGTCAAACGTTAAACTGTTACTGCGATCGATTATATCGATGAAGTTAAAATATTCCACTGTCTAGGCCAACATATACTAGCTTCAACGAGCATTTTCCCGCACCGAGATATTACCTGCTATCAACAACTCGGCGATTCCTCAAGACCCCATTTGCATCCGCTAATTGAACTCTACACCACACATTAATAAGAATAAAAGCTTAGGTGCATTTCAAAACAGACGGCGATATGTCCATCGTTATAATTAATAGGCGGAGCATCCGTTTTTCGTATACCTGCCACCATAATACGATAAAAGGCGCGTTTCAGCAGCATGACTTGACTCGGTCTAGGTCTCTCGTTATGCGAGGGAAAAGTCCCGGAAACAGGGAACGAGTTTGAGCTGCTGGTGCCGGCGTAGCTGCACCTTTAGTTTACGGAAATGTATCGAAATACCAAAGTCTACGGAGGGGTGCGCGCGCGCGTTCGCGAAGTCGCGAAATCGGATCGCGCCTCATTACGCGCCAAGCACGGCACACTGAAACGACCCGCGGAATTAGTGCGACGCTCGCGCTCTCGCTTCTATATATATCTCTCTCCTCTTCCTCATCCTTACCTCCTTCCTAGTCGAGCATCGACTAATAATAATAATGATGATAATAATTCGGCGTGCTGCATTCACGGGTGCTATTATAATATATATATTTTTTTCTATCTCCTTTTTTGCGCATCAGTCGATACGGAAATAATAGGCGACGAACGCGTGCATAATATCCTTAGTGCCTTGTTAAAGATCCTTTCTCTGGATTCTTTATGTGACTTTTTGTTAGATGTATGCACCGGATAAGTCTGTTTTGTCGATGCATTGTGTCGTGAAACCGGTGATATCGTAATGAGCCACGTTTGTTCGGGCTTGTTAGTGCTAAGGATCATCAAATGTATTATTCTTTAAAGAATTGTGCTATTTTCTTTTTTTTTCATTATTTTGTTTCTCAGTAAAATATAGATGTCAGCAAGGGTAGGATAGTAATATAAAAATAATATACCGCATACTTTTACTGTTCACAATAATTGTTATTCTGTTGATTCGGAACGATTATGTATTATAACGCTTACCCTAAAGAACAATATTTAATGCCAATTTAAATAATTCTATCTCTATACGAATTTAGTTTAAAAAATGATTCATCGTTCCACAATAAACAAATAGCTTCTGCATCCGCATAAAAAATAAAGAAAAAAACTGTCGGCACAATGCATTCGATTAATCGCACAACTTAAAATCTCCTTTCGCTTCCCGCTGAAAAAAGAAGAACCTCAACGCGCCATTACGCAAATTGAAAAAGTAATCGAAACTAGATTTTAATTTAAGAGCCTCGCGCACACAGAGTATCCTAGTAAAATCGTCGAAATCGAGCTTTGAGCTCGAGAGAGCTTTCTCGTGAGTAGAGTAGACGTTTCGTTATTATAACGTCGAATGTAATGCTCAAGAAGAGAGAGGTAGAGATAGAGAAGAGAGAGAGAGAGAGAGAAGCATGAAACCCGTATACACTCGAAATATATATATTCGCCAGGCGTTAAGACGCCATGCCAGGCATTATATTTATACTGGCACACACGTATATACATCGCCAAGCCACTCTCTCTCTCTCTCTCTCTCTCTCTCTCCTCTCTCTGTGTCTCTCTCGGTTCTCTCCTCTTTAGGTTTCTCTCTGCTCGACGACGAAGGCGCGGAGCCACAGCATCAAGGCACGCAGCTATAACTAGAGAGGTAGGGAGAGAGAGGAAGCTTGAAAGCGTATAGAAACGCCTGAGAGCCGAGCTTCGGTACATTTTGCTATCCATATCGCATAACGCGCATATATATACATAGACACACATACACACATTTACAAGGGAGAATAAGATGGGAAGCCATAGCCTCGGGGGCCTCTCGCCTTTATACAGCACAGCCCCAGCTACTTCGGGTATATAACGTAACTCTGATGCCTATAGCTGTATATGGCGATATATGCGCATCAGCGATACTCCCGAGTATGTGTGGGTGTGTGTGTGTGTGTGTGTGTGTGTACGCGTATGTGTGTGTGGGTGTGGTGTACAGTCGACGGAGGCAAAAAGCCTCTTTCCTGCTGATAAGGAGAGGCACGGCTTTTCTATACTCCGATAAAACAAATGTCTTTGATTGGGCGAGGCCATTGGCTCTCGTCCCTTTCTTTCTTTTTCTTCCGTGCCCCGTCTTCTTTTATCGGAGTCACGGGAATCGTTCGTTTTTCTTCCTTTTCCGCCCCCTTTCCCGGCGTTTTAGATTCCATTGCTGATGCCGATGGGGGAGGAGACTTAGAGTCCTGCTAAATGTTTTCCTTTTGGGGGAGAGAGGGCGGGAGGATTAGAGGGTGAATGATAATTTCATTGCGATAAGGGGTGAGCCGTGGGAGGTGATGTGCACAGGGCTTTTGCAGGGGTGCCTCAAGGTGGGAAAGTTCTTTTTACATCTGTGGAAGGTCTATATATATATTCGAATGTGGACTTTCAGGGAATTTGAAATTGCTTTTTTATTCAAATGTCAATCGGGAATACATTTGCGGATTGTTTTGCATTAATTATGTTAAATGCCATAGAAATAATTTTTTAAATTATATCCCTCTAAACCTAATTCAGATAGATTCGACCGAACTTTCAGTGGAATTTGAAAAAAACTTTATATATAAATATAGGATGCATAGTAATGAATTAAATATACATTTGCAACTCTAAAACTTTATACTACTTACTCTATAGCAACTTCAGACTTCACGAAAGAAGACCAATTACCTTTGATTCGTATAAAATATGCAGACAATAAGTAAATAAACTCACATTCTAGCTATGAAGTGATCATCAAGTTATATCAACACCTGATCTTAAAATTTCTTACACCAAATCCATTTGAATCTAAAAGACTTTCTATGAAATACTTCACTTTGTACCTAATCCTACGTTTGAGGTACAAAGTTATCACCGCGTATTTGCGGGAAAGTGCATGCACGCAAAAATTTGATAAAAGTCGCGCAATTACCATAGAAATACACACTTTAAATCCAACGCGAGGGTATAACTAAACTCTTGGCTAAAAATCCCAAATCGAAGAAAAGTACGGATAGTATTCGCGGAGAAGGACAAAGTGCAGGAGTAGACAATTTTGCAGTGCACTGTACGAGCCAGCAGAGCAGCATGTCGAGTCCGTCAACCCTGTCTTTCTCTCTCGCTCTCTTCCTTTCTCCTTCCTTGCCGCTCCCTCTCTCTCTCTCTCTCTCCTAGCTTTCCTCTTGGCTGCTTCTCTCCTCGATCCGTCGTGTGTGGACTGTAAGTTTACCCGTCGAGAAGAGAAATTTTGGACCGAAACGTTGAGGTAGCGGTGGTAGCAGAGCTCGAGCTCCAGCACAAGCCCCTGGCCTGGGAAAGTTTTGCATTTCCCTTTAGCCCCGGGGATTTTGGTTAGAATATTGAATCTACAGAGTAAAGGAGGCCCTGTAACGAGCGCCTAGCGCGCGCACACAACCCACCCACTGCGTCTTCCTCCTCAGTCTCAACCTTCTCCTTCACCACCACCACCATCTCCTCCTCATCCTCCTCCTCCACCTCCACCTCCTCCTCCTTCCTCTTCCTCTTCCTCCACCTCCTGTTTCACCTCTCCAGTTCTCTGGTTTTCTACTTCGGCCTCACGTACGTTGCACACAGAGGAGGAGGCAGGAGGAGGGAGACCGCTATGCCACGACTAGTAACACTGGCGCTTCCACGTAATCTCGTGTCGAAGAATACGCCGAGCAAATATAACGACGACAGTCGAGTGGAGTTGCTCCTTTTTTGCCTCTTCCCTTTTATTCCCGATGCCTCGGGATCTTGGGGCTTTTCTGTTTGTTTCTGAGAATGTTGAAGAAATGCGGGGCTGCTTTTACGCATCTTGGTTACCAGAATATGATGTAACGATGTAAAATGTTAATCATTTGGTTTCCATTGCTATTTGCTCTTGCCCCAACGACCCTTGGATACCCGCATCTTTTTTTTCAATAACTTACACTCAAGTACTCTTGGCTAGTTTTGTGAACGGATCGTTAAATATTGACCGAAGAGATTAAATGTAGTTCTACACCCAAAAAATCCAACCACCAAAGCTCCAACTAAAGAAGAAAAATGAATTGGCCAAGCATTAGGACCCAAGCGTATCGGTCGATTATTAAAGATTATTTTGCATTCCAGCCGCGACCATCCCCCAAAGTAGTAAAAAGGGCCTGACCGATGGGGAGCCATGCACCACTCGACCCCACAGTCCGTCCACACAACGCACTCGTCCAGAGACGAAGATTTAGCGTTTCGAGAACGATTAGATAAAAGTGAGTGTTTTACGAGGCCCGCGGTGATTTATCTACTGTCGTGCAGGGACACGTATACATAGCGTCGTCGTAGGTCCGGAAAATTTCGTCGTCCGATGATGTATTCCGCCAAGCGAAGCCTGGGGTTGGTCTCCTCACCCCCGAGAGAGACCATGTTTCCGCCTGTTTTGACCGCGAAAAGGGGTGAGGAGAGCGAGTACAGCACCGCACACGCCCCAGGTCAGTCTGGCGGGTCGCGCCCCGGATATCCTCCGCTCCGTAAATAACGCAAATAATAAAAAGGTAGAGCTGCGCCCCGCTTGCTCGCGCGCGCACGCACGCGAGCAGCCGCTTGACCAAATTATCGCGATGTCCCTCGACTCATCCCTTACACATCATTGTGTGTTGGGGTGAGCGCAGGTATAAGGGAGCGCGAGAAGCGCGTGGACAGTTCGAAAGGGACACTTCCGGTACGACCGACGCTCGGCCACCTGCGATTGGAGAAACTGGATCGCGCGTGTGCCCCGGTACTTCACTTCTTTTTTCCACCGCTTTAACCTTTCTGGACTATGGGGCGTACGGGTACACGACTTGACCGTTGGGCCAATTCCCGGATGATTCGTTGACGGTAGAGGAAGAGCGTGACGTTATTATTTCCGTTTCGGCTAAACGTTTTTGGGATAGATTCGCGAATCCTTTTTCCTCGCTTTGTTGTGATCACTGGATTATTCGATACGGATATATAAATAATGTATGGTAAGGAATGAGAAGGATTGCCGGAGTGCGTTTATGTAAATGAGAATGGGATGTGGAACGGATGTTTGAATTTATTACAGGCGATGCTTTTGACTTTTGTCGAGAGTCGTCGATATTGCAGTCCAAAGTATAGACTGCGATTTACGGCCGCTGTATTGTTAATGCAT
This sequence comes from Megastigmus dorsalis, assembly GCA_900490025.1. Taxonomy (NCBI): domain Eukaryota; kingdom Metazoa; phylum Arthropoda; class Insecta; order Hymenoptera; family Megastigmidae; genus Megastigmus; species Megastigmus dorsalis. Next base: position 127,093 of record UELU01141763.1, read on the forward strand.
TTTGGTATTGATTGATTAGTGGGGTTTTCGTACCTGATCCTTTACTACCTTTACCAGTATTAGATAATTAGTATATATTGGCAGTTGAATTTTAGATGGATGTTTCAAAACATATGTAAACTGGAAGTTGTTTGCACTTCCTTTAATAAGGGTGTGAGGAGATATCAATAATATATTTATCGAATTTCCGTTTCAATAATATAATATTAGATATTGTTTTCCTGTGAATTTATTATTTCGTTAACGGTAATTCAATGTATTATTCTTGTTCTCCAGCTAGATATTGGATACTCTATTATTAATGTTACAATTAACGCGTATTAATATCGTAGAGACATGGATTTAGAATGGACTAATTTAAATGAAATTTAAAGAAAATGTATCACGCTCACGAAAGTTCGTCTTAACCGTTAATATATTTTCATATCTCAATGTCAAACCTAACGGAAATAATTATTTTAAGCACACCGTGAGAGTGCCATTGGCAGGATAATTGCACACCACCAGCCTCTCTCATTTAAGCAAGCCCGCACCCCTTCATGAAAATTCTGCATCAAACCCTCTTAATCATTACACCCATCGTATCTCATTTGTACCCAATCGCAACTCACAACATCGGTATCAAGTGGAATCAAGGAGATGCGATCGATGCACCTTTTCTCTCAACAACAGCTTCATCAGTATCCGATAAAATATAAAAAAAAAGTAGAAGGAGGAGGAGCGAAGCAGCAGCAGCCTACAGTTATTCTCCGAACAAGAGCAACCTGTAGGAAATAGCTTACATCGGGGGAAAAGACGAAATAATGACGATAGCTCAGCGAATTCCAAAGATATATACACATAGGCACACATACATACACCCACGCAGATACACATATATGGTAGAGAGAGAAAAAGTCGTCCTGGGGATCGGTAGCGTATATGACACGTTATATATTGGGTATATATCCGGAGAAAAATAAGGAAAGCGCGCGGGTGTGCGCACACGCGGCAGGGGGTGGAGAGAGAGAGAGCGAACTTTTGCAGGAGGGTCCAGGAGGATATGAAGAAAGGCAGAAGATGGAAAAAGAGAGGGTGAGAGAGAGAGAGAGAGAGAGGAGAGAGAGAGAGAAGCCGAACAGAATGGCTTTTTCTTTTTCTTCACTTCGACCCTTTTCTCTCTTCCACTGCTTTCAGGCTATACGTGTATGTGGGTGTGTGTGTATGTGTGTGCGAGCGAGCACAGCCCCGTCGATGGCTTCGATGCTTTCGCGCTCGGCGACGGCGACGGCGGCGGTGGCAGTCACCCTCGATATTAAAAATTTCAATATCCTAGCCCCAGGGGTAGAAAACACATAATGTATTCGGCTGACGTCCCGGCCATTCTATCGGCGAGAAAAACGTACAGTTTTTCACTGGAATCGAATCCCGCTCACGCTCACCCCCCTTTCCGCCTCTTCTCTCTCTTTCTCTCTCCTCTCTCCTCTCTACCTTCGTACCTCCACCCCCCTGGTTTCAAACCAACCCCCTTTCTCACGACGCCCACACTTTCCGATTCGCGAAGCACGGGCAGGCCCTCTATTTCTCTCTTTTTTTTTATTTTTACCCTCCTCTCTCTCTCGCTCTCCTTCTCCCAGAGGAAGTTCCTTTGTCTCGTTTCTCGCCTGTCCTGCATCGTGCTCACTCATCCTTATGCTCGTATCTTCCTATATTCTCTTCTTCTCGTTTTTCTCCCCGCGATCCCTCGGTTTTCCTATCTCTTCGATATGTATTTCCTTTTTACTTGTGTTTTTTTTCGCATGTACTTATATAGTTTTTCGCGTTTCTCGATTTCCTCACGCTATCGTTACGATTGTTTATTTTTTCACTCTGCTTGGTCGTTCCCTTTTTTTTCCGAAACAGAACAAAATGATCGATTCCGCGCTGCGAGAGTATTTTTTTGATGTTCGAACTATTTTTTTTTAAGATTTTTCTTTACTGTTTAGGTAATGTTTTGCTTTTGATGGGATACTGCAATAGTTCCAGAGTTCTATAGAGAGGAAATGTTTGTCATTGAGGGCAAATGTGAAATAGTGTCTACGTGCGTAGAGTTAAGAGATACTTTAAGTTGTGCTTTCAAAGGGACTCTTTTATTCAGGATATACTTCGGAAGTAATTGGTACTTACTCAAAATTTATGCATTTTAATGAAGTCATGTTTTTTACAAATAATATTTTAAGTATTGGGGATGAATGATTTTAATGATTTTACAATAAGGGAACTAGAAAATTGAATTTTGGGGATAGATTGAATTTTCTTGGGAGTCATAATGGATTGTATTTACTCTTTTGTATGCTAATTTAATATGTTTGTAATAATAATGTGGGAATAAAAATATAAAAACTTATAAAAATTTGTTGTATAATTATTTTAAACTGCTGTTTAAATAAGATTTTATTAAATATGAAAAATTGTCTTCAACAGTAATATTCACATTTTTTATTAAAAGGTATAGACGTTTCGATTCAGCCAATAAATTATTGCAATTCTGAATTGCAGTGATATACGTATTCATACATTCATCCATCAATGCGATTCATTCAATAAATAGGTTTATAAACCCATACGTTTTGAGTTTTACGGTTCAATAATCTTAATTGGTGTTATCGTATTTGCATTCGTTTACTTCAATTTAATCTTCCAATAAAAATTATTTCTGGATAAAATGTATGTTATTCTAACTACCTCTTTTTTTTAGAAAAAATGTTTAACTTGCATAAAGTAAAGTATTTGATTATATGGCTGAAAGAAGACTTTATGGAGAAAGGAGGAATCCGACACTGGCCCCAATTGATATTACAAGGGAAAAATACGAGACTTATACTATCATTTAAAATATAAAAAGATGTTTAATTTACAAAAAGCCCCTTACTTGCGGGAAATGTTTAAAAAAAAGTCGAAAAGATTTTTCCCTATACTTAATGCATGACAGTAGAAACAGACAAGTATAAAAAGACTTGTTTTTCAAACAATTTTTTTTTAACTTTCCCATTATGTGAGGGAGTCCATTTTTTAAATTTAATATTTTTTGATTCTCTAAATGACGATGTATGTATTGTACGTTTCCTTTAACGACATTATATTTTGATTTCTCCGTAGTGCTCCTTTAATATCTTTAATAAAAAGTACTTATTTGTGCGTACTATACTGTGAGAAGTTAGTCATTACTAGTTTTTTTTAAATTTTATTATGAAGTCAGTGGTTTCATAATTTTAACAATCTTGCATTTATAAAATAACCTGCTAACTAAATTAATTACAAGAAAAAAGTATACAAAATTATTTAAATTTTTTCATGTTGATTTTTCATTGACCTCATTGGAAATACATAAACTCCATCGGTGATAAAGTCGGACTAAAGATATATTAAAGATTTAGAATGTTCTATAATTATAATACAATGCGATATTAATTATTTGAAAGTGAATTAATTTGATTGATTATAACGATCGCAATTACATAATTTAATAAAATAAAATTCTTTAATATGTGTGATAATTATTTAAATCGTTATTGAACATCGTTTTGTATAAAATAAAGATAAAAATATGTAGTTTTAAATCGGATTTTTTCTGAGATACATAGTCGTAATCGGTCTTAGGGAAGTTTTTATCATTTTGTTTTCAAATTAAGTTATGAAATATTAATTTTAATTGTTCAAATGTCGTTCATTGAGATTTTTAATTTTTAACATTGCAAAATAATTTAAAAAAAGATTTATTTTCTAAACTTTTTTGAAGCTCATATAAAAATTGTAATTATTCTTGTCCTTAAGTCTTCGCAACTCTCCATTTGAATGTCGTTTATCCTTTACAATGAACTTCCGCCTCAAAATTGTAAAAAGAAAATCGAAAACTTTCACCCCCAACAATAAAATTCCAACCTCTTTGTCCTCGGCAGCACCGTATTTTGGCTCGAAGTCTCTACCCCGCCGCCATCGCCGCCGCTAGCCGTTAATAATCTGATTGTTTTTGTCGTGGCCCGAGACCCACGTCGATAATAATAATAATTCACCCGAAAGTCCGCCGATCGCGAAAATTTTCAATGAGTTTCCAGCCAGCCGCTACCTCCTCCGTTTGAATAATGGCGCGCCCGACAAGAGAGAGAGAGAGAGAGAGAAAGAGAGAAAGAAGAGCCGCAAAAAAAAAACAACAAGAAAATGGAGACTTCCCTCTTAACTCTCGTACTGCGGAGGGGTGGGGGTGGGGGGTAGAAGGAGTTTGTTTACGGTCACGGCCTAAACAACTTAACGACGAAATTTATAGTTCCGTAACACGCCTACCCTTGAGCGTACACGGCTACAGACGCACACATATTCACACACATACACGAGCGAGTGGGAGAGAGAGAAGAGTGTGTTGGTGTGAGTGGCATCCCAAAAGGGGGAGAGGCTAGCATGGGGGCGGCCAAGGGGAGAGAAGAAGAGAGAGAGAGAGAGAGAGAGAGAGAGCATATAGAAGGACTCTCGGGTGCTCGTACAGGACTTTTACCCTGCGCCTCGTAATTTATGGATGCCGTTCCCTTATCCGCAGGATACGAACTCTCTCTCTCTCTCTCCTCGTTCTCCCCACACGTTTGCTGTCCCTCCCTATCGATCCTTGCCTATATATATATATATACATATATATATATA